>PVKM010015199.1:0-28171 GCA_004027735.1 Carollia perspicillata | reverse complement strand
AGGAAAACAGATCTTGCTTAGGATTGGCAGTTATTGTCACTGTAATATATTTTTCCTAGATTTCAGAGAGCTTTAATTTTAAGTTATTAATTAATGTTATAATTTGTTGAATATATTTTTAATTTCTCTGACTGGTTTAACTCTAAAAAAATCAAATACTAGTGTAATAGAAGTTTTTATACAACTAAATTTTTCTTCTGTTTTTTTTTAAGTATCTTCATTCTAATATAAAAAAATACAATAGCCACATACATAAAGCATTAGAATACAATTACATTTATTTATTTTTAAGGAAATAAAAGTATAGTTCCTGTTTATCTACAAGAGAATGAAATGATTGTTTCTTTTTTTAATTACTGTTCAAGTACAGTTGTCCCCATTTTCACCCCTCCACCCCACCCATCCCCACCTCACACCCTCGAACGACCCTTTGGCACTGTCCATTTGTCCTTTGTACGGTTCCTTGATGGCTCTTCCCCTGTTATCCCCTATTATCCTTCTTCCCTCTCCTCTCTGGTTACTATCAGTTTGTTCTTTATTTCATTGTCTCTGGTTGTATTTTGCTTGCTTGTTTGTTTTGTTGATTAGGTTCCACTTATAGGTGAGATCATATGGTATTTCTCTTTCACCATCTGGCTTACTTCACTCAGCATAATGCTCTCCAGTTCCATCCATGTTGTCATGAAGAATATGAGTTCCTTCTTTCTTTCTGCTGCATAGAATTCCATCATGTGAATGTACCATAGTTTTTGGTCCATTCATTTACTGATGGACACTTAAATTGCTCCAGCACTTGGCTATCGTAAATTGTGCTGCTATGAACATTGGGGTGCATAGGCTCTTTTGAGTTGGTGTTTCAGGACCCTTGGGGTATAATCCCAACAGTGGCATTTCTGGGGAAATGATTCATTCTAAACCACAAACAGCACTTCTACCATAGGTATGATGAATTGTCAAAACAATGTGTTCACTACACAACTACAAGATCTGGGTAATAATTTAAAAAACATAAATTACAAGAAAAATAAATAAACCTGAAAGCACCGAAGAGCAACTAAGGCAGCCAGAACTTCAGAAACCAAGGTCGCAGAGTGAGGTATCATTTGATGGACGAGAGGACTAGTGGTAACACCAAGAGCAGAAGCTGAGACACTAAAAATCTAAACAGAAATATGGGCAGTCTGACTATGCTGGTGACCTAAAAAGTGGAGCTCAGGAACAGACAGAGGTCCTGTTAAGCACCCCAGTGTTTCAGCTGAGCCTCCTGAAGGGCCGTATCCTCAGAGTGAGGTGAACAGGGAGTCCAGCAGCCCTTGCCAAGCTGAGTATGGACTCCAGTCACCTCAGGTTCCGACTGGATCACTGTCATTTGCATTTATTCAACCACTGCTTCCCTATAATTTTTATCCTTAGTAAGAAGTTCAATTAAAAAAATAAAAGCTCAGTAAGACAGGACAGAGAGAATGACCAAAAATAAAAGAAAATGGGTTGATAATAGAAACAGAATAAAAGTTAATCCTTCGTTTGTAGTTAAACGCACATAGCATGAAAGAATAGATTCATAAGTGAAAGGAAATAGAAGCAAATGGTGACATTCATCAGAAAAATTGAATGTATAAACAGCTATCAAGTTAAAACCTGTAATATTGACTATCCCAGAGTATGGAATGCTGAATATTGACTATCCAGAGTATCGGATCTCAGTTTAAAAGGCAAATGGTTACTTAAAAGTTGGGTTGATGACCTGGAGAATAAATATCAATAGATGTCAGGCTAACTGAAGCACAGAGAGAAATGTGAATGACAATGTGAACTGCAAGAGAACTGTGTGTGAACTGCACATTGAATACGTGTGAACTATACAAGATACAAGCAGAAAATGGCACAATGTCCTCAAATGTGAATGACTGGAGTGATAGGAAGCAGAGGGGACAGGGATGAAGTGATTGAACTAAATGAATAAAGTAATGCAAAACTCGTATAAGACAAACACAAACAACGTCAAACCTTTTTACATCTCTCACAATCAGATTGTGAAATCAAACAAATGTGCATTAGAGATCTTACCAGTCATTAAGGGCCGTTGTTCAGACACTTCCTTCCCACATTAGATATGTACCTTCTACCCAGTTAGGTGATCTCTTTGAGTGCACTTCGTAGGACACCTTGTCCAAGAGAGAGAACATTTAAGTCATGGAACATCTCCATTTTAAATTCTAGAGTGTATTTTTAATTGTTTATATGTCATCATCCAGGAGACCACCCCTCATAGGTTCTGGACTTAAATACAGCATAAGACATTTGTTTGTCTTATCTTAATGTCCTCCTAAGGTTTTTCAATAGATGAGCTTCCTTCCTCCTAGAGATTACTATTAGGCTATTTATTTAAAGGTCCAGTTGTTGCTGGTATCTGTATAGATGTCCGAGTGTTTCTGTTTATTGTTATTTTTATGTTCTACTTCCCTTACTATTATTTTTACTTTTTATATAAATGCCTTTGTTTTTCCTTGATGAATTCTAAAATATTTTTGTGCATATTTAAATAAAAATGTTCTGATATTGATCATGATAAAAATATAATTTGGAAGAAGATAATATTTTAAATTACCTTTATATGAAACAAATAGGCACCTGGATATATATGTTGATAAAACAATTGGTGGATAGAATGATAACTAACTTACTAACTTTGTAATTAAATTTGCATTGTTGTTTTATGATTTCAAAAGTATAATAACTTACTCTAAAGTAATACTAAATGGGTTCTTTTTTATCCTTGTTTATTAGTAATGTTTGGCTCAGTTCGTAATGTCAAGTAAAGTTTTATTACTTTATTCTCAAAACAATTTGATAAATGTATGTAATTTTGTTATCAGTTTAGTGAATTATTTTGCTAATAATTATATAATTTTTGTCTCAAGGATTAGTCTGTAGTTTTCTCTTTCTTTTTGTGTGTAACAACTTAAGGGATTTTTGACATCACTCTTTTTAAAGGAGTTCCTTTTTAACTGTTTATTAGAAGTTGGAGATAACTCACTTGTTAAACTCTGGTTTTAGATCTTTAAACATTTGTCTTAAAGTAAGTTTTCAATTTCCCATATAAAAAAATAATGAAGTATTATAATTTACTGGCATTAAAAAGTATATTATATTTTCTAATGGTGCTTTGGATATTATAAACTCTTCTGGATAATAAGATTTTTTGACATTCTTTGTTTAAGCTTTATTGAAGTCTAACTTATATAGAAAAATATTCCACATATTTTCTGTGTACTTTTTGATGAGTTTGGACTGGTATAAATCCATGGAGCCATCACCACAATCAAAGCACTAAAGATATTCATCACCTCTAAAAGTTGTCTTCAGTTCTTTTTTGGGTGTGTGTCTTTGCATGTAGTGTGTGTGTTTGTGTGAATTAAGAGCAGTGGAATGGGATTTAGCTTCTGGGTTTTAAAAATGCACATATCAGTAATGGTGCTCATACACTATTTTTTATTAAAGAGGACTTTAGTTTTCTCTGTGACTTAGAATATAGTCTGTTTATTAAGCTAAATATATACTACTTTAAATTTTTTAAAAAATATACAAATAATATGAACTCCTATGTTAAGTCTCTGGGAAAGTCACACAATATCATAAAAAAGCAATTATTTACTGCAATGGAAGAAAAATTTATCATGAGTTGTAGGTGAAAGATATGATTCTTCTCCATAGAAACCCCCAAAAGATAAATAAATTAGCATTATAACAAAATGCTGTAATGTTGGTAGGTAGAAAATAACATAAAAACAAGATTTAAAGAAGTTTATTTTTACCATGATTAATCAGAAATTGTAATTTTATTGGAAAGGTTCAGCAGTGTATAACAACAAATAATCTCACCTACAAGTGGAGTCTAACCAACAAAACAAACAAGCAAGAAAAATACAACCAGAGACATTGAAATAAAGAACAAACTGATAGTAACCAGATAGGAGGGGGCAGAGGGGAAGTAGGGAATAAGAGGGGGAGGCCATCAAGGAACACGTATAAAGGACACAGGGACAAAGCCAAAGGGGGTGGGTGGGGCAGGGTGGGGCAGAGTGGGGCAGGGTGGGGAATGGTAGGGTGAAAATGGAGACAAATGTACTTGAATAACAATTTAAATATATATTTTTAATACTCATAGATATATACCTAATAAATGTCATGAAAGTCTTCTTAATGATTATAAAAACTTATGATGAAAATTAAGAAATATTTGAGAGATGAAGCATTTACTAAATTATGATACCATACTCATTTTAATATACCCAATTAAGTCTGTTAATTCAAGACCACTTTGATAAATACTTTTAAATTATTTTACCCTTGAAACTTACAAGCTGATTAAACATTTATATAGACTATTAAAGGAACCATAATTAGCAAGAAAATATTGAGATGGAATGGGAAGGGGGGTTGATCTATTATAAAGCTAGATAATAAAAATAATGTGATATAGTGCAGAGACAGACATGCCAATTAATCAAAATTGAGAATCTATGAATTTGCAAATTTATGGGAACTTGACATGCAAAATGTAGGAGATCAAATCCATATGGAAAGGAAAGTTTGTGAAAGCAAGTTCTGTCATGTCTGTCTCTAAGTTTGGACTCATCAGCACTTCTCACAGCAGAGTGACTGAACTGAGTCCGTTTTTGGAGTTTGATATTTGGCATGAGCACATCTAAGAAGGTTTATTAGTACTTTATACAACCTTATTTAGTATGTCTAACTCTAGATCATCAGTTCATCATAAGGGATTACTAATTATTTTTAATATCAACACAGTGCCTGTGCCTGAAACATGTCATGTCTTTCATAAAATGTTTCTTCAATTTGCATATTATTTCAATATTATTTGAGAAATACTTATGTTCCATAAAGGAGAAACCAGAGAGAATAGTTTAGAAGTCTGTACTATGATATTTAACTTTCTTTTATTCAACCTTATTTGTGTTTTTGTACTGTCACTTGTTACACTGTGTGACTTTGCTTTCAAAACTTGTTAACAGGTCATCAAGAGTTACCATTAACAAACTATTGTAATTTTTGTAAAGTTATGCTGATTTGGCTTTAAATTTTAGCTCACCTTATTTTACAACTCAGGCATACTTGTTGGTGTTTTTGAACCTCAGTTCCTTAAATAGTAAATTGAAATAACAATGTCTTGTCATAAGGGGTTATTTTAAGAAGATAATGCCCCTGGCTGGTGTAGCTCAGTGGATTGAGCTCAGGCTGCAAACCAAAGAGTTGTCAGTTCAATTCCCAGTCAGGGCACATCCCTGGATTATAGGCCAGATTCCCAGTAGGGGGACCATGAGAGGCAACCACACACTAATATTTCTTTCCCTTTCTTTCTCCTTTCCTTCCACTCTCTAAAAATAATAAATAAAATCTCTTTAAAAAGATAATAAATACAAAATAAATGAAAATTCTATACCTTTAAAATAAATTATGTTTCCTAAAATATTTATGATAAGAGCAAGAAAATGGTATTGTTTTGCATAAGGATGAATTCTAATATTTATGTTTACTTTAGTATTAATTCTAAATATACTTGGTCAATTAAGAATAATAAAAGTAAAGCTTCATTTTACCTTCACTTATTCCTTTTTTGATGTTCTTTCTACCTTTATGTAGATTTCAGTTTCTGACCTCTATTATTTTCCATTTCTCTAATGGACTATTTTAAAAAAAATATTTGCAAAGTAGGTCTACTTGCAACAAATTCCTTAATTTTTGTTTATTTGGGAAAATTTGTATTTGTTTTTCACTTTTGAAGGATAATTTTGCAAATCACAGAACTTCAGTTTGGTGGGTTTTTTCCCCCAACACTTTAAATATCTCACTTTGCTCTCTTGCTTCTGTGGTTTCTGAGAAGTTAGATGTTATTCTTATCTTTGTTCCTCTGTAGATAAAATGTTACTTTCTTACCTCCTCTGACTTTTTAAAAGATTTTTTTCTTTCTTTTTTCCCCTGGAGATTGACTATAGTATGCTTAGGGAACATACTACACACACACACACACACACAATTATTCTGCTTGGTGTTCTCTGAGCTTCTGCATTTGTGATTTGGTGTCTGACATTAATTTGGGGAAATAGTCATCATTGCCCCAATGATTTCTTTTAATCCTTTCTCTCTAACTTACTCATGCATTCTTATTACGCATAGTTTTACCTTTTTTGCTTATCCCACAGTTCTTGTATAGTCTGTTAATTTTTCCAACATGTTTTTCTTTACAGTTCTTGAAAGTTTTTATTGGAATATCCTCAAGCTCTGAGATTTTTTCCTTGGCCCTGCCCCATCTACTAATAAAGGTATCAAAGTCATTTTCTCCCATCAAGACATTTCATTTATGTTTAGTTAAACATTACCTTTTTATTATTTCTTTAAAAGTCCATCTCTCTGCATGCATCACCTATCTTTTTTACATGCTGTCTACTTTTTCATTAGAATCTTTTGTATATTAATAAATTATAGTTTTTTATTTTATTTTAGTACCCAGTCCGTGAAACCTACTATTTCCGCCAAATATGACTCTGGTTTAGACACTTGTTCATTGTCCACAAATTATGTTCTTTCCTGTTTATTATGCCTTGTAATTTTAGTTGAAAGGCAAGCATGTTATACTAAATAAAAGGAGTCAGGACTTCGATGTATGAATTTTGGCAGGATATGGTTTAACCCACAAAACTTCTGTTTCAGATTAATGTTTTTGAGGATATTTATTTATTTTTAGAGAGAGGGGAATGAAAGGAGGAAGAGAGGGAAAGGAGTATCAATGTGTGGTTGACCCCATGTGCCTCACCATGGGGACTTAGTCTGCAGCCCAGGCATGTGCCCTGACTGGGAATCAAACTGGTGACCCTTTGGTTTGCAGACCTGCACTCAATCCACTGAGATACACCAGCCAAGGTCTATTTCAGATTAACTTAAATGCCCCCTTAATTTATTGTTAGTCCATAAATAATTTAAAAACATATTGTACATTTTCCAGGATCTTACTGTACAGCAGAAGAAACTTTACACTATGTCCTCTATCTGGTGTCAGTTCAAAAGCCTTTCTAAATGTTTGCCTTTGTTTTTTTTTTTTTAATACTGCAAAGGAGTTTATTTACTAACTCAGACACTTTGATTCTTTTATATTTGTTATCTTTATTATTTGAAGAAGCTGACTTTGTCAAAATAGAGTGAGGTTAGGCTGTGTTAACAACAGAGTAAAAGTCAATTCTATTCAGACATAGTCACAACTTGGCAAACAAAGGGACCTCCAGGAATAGATTATCTACAGCTAGCTGTGGTTCTTAAACTATGCTCCCTTGTCCATCAAACTGTCTTCTATTCATTAAAAGGTAACAATGGTGATATTTTTCTAAAACAACTACAGTAAACACTTCATAAATTACCCATATTTTACTTTTAGGAGGATCTTGGCAATTATTGCTTAGCAATTAAATCAGAAAATATTTATTCACTTTTTTCTTAAGATTGCAAGTATAGAATGTCAAGTTGTGTTTCTAACATTTGTAATGTGTATATTTCAGAACCATCACTGATTCTCAAATTGCTGTCATTTAACATATTTGGAAAGTGTTAAATGAGACTGTTTATTAGAAATCAAAATGAAGATAAAATTTGATGTCTCCAGAAACTTTGAGAGATACTTCCATCTTTCAAACTTAGTCAAAGCACTTAACTTGTGTTTACTTACAGTATTTTAAGAAACTACTGGATGCTATTTTGTAAACAGATCACATTATGGGTGTTTTCATTTAGGATATATGTGAATTTGACTCTCCTGTCATTTTTGTTTCAAGGCAGTGCGGATTTTTGAAGATATAAGCAATTTAAAATAAAGCTCCTTGCCTAAAAAGAGAAGCTCTGAACGGATAATTCTCAATGTCGCTTCAGCGTCACTGGCAAAGAGAGGGGATATCTTTAAATTTTTCCTGCCTTTCAGTAGGGAAGAAGCTTGAGGTTAGTTTACACCCTGACTACTTCATTTACAATTCAATTAGGATGAATGTCACTGGAGGCAAACACTGTGAACAGCATTTTTAGATTCATTTATAAAGATGTCTACCAGATAATGCAGGTTCAGTTTCAGGAGTTAACTTCCTATGGAACTTGAGGTATGCTAGGGAGAATTATAGTCCCTTCCAATCATTAAAATGCATGCATGGAGTACTTCAAGCCAGCTTATTCATCACTCCTGAAACGCTGACAAAATGCTTAAGGGCTTACTGCTTCACGAAGGTGAAATAAGAAAATTCCTCATTTTTTAAGGTTCAGGATACTATTTTGCATAGCTAAGTCCATTTTTAAAGTAAAACGTATTATCTATGGACAAAACAATGCGTTAGTTACTGCCGTTGCACAGCATGCTGTTTCGTATGTAAACATGATATCTGGGGGAGAAAACACTAATGTGTTGAAGCATGACATAGAACGCCCTTAATTTTACTTTTTCAGATACCATCATTCCGAAGATCTTTTCTCTTCTCTCCCTGAAAACCTAATTCATATTTAAGGCTATCAATTCTTAACCTAAAAAATAGTTATGCCTGTAAAGTAATAGTTATCGCTTTTATTTCTTATATTCAGGTTATTATTTAGTAAAATAATATATTTTCTTCTAATAAATGCATATTATATTAATATTAGTTTATTTGCATAATACTGTACTTTCTTGCAGCAGTATGTACTGATATACAGTAGGCATTCCAAAATTACTTTATGGCACACTTTTATAGAATTAGAATTCTTCTTAACTTTTCTTAGCTTTATTACAAATTATAATCAGTGGAACTCCAGTCATTCTCATGAAATAAACTGTGAATGTTCTAGAAAATAAAACCATGAAAATATTCCAAAAATATTTTCATAATTTAAATTTATCATATGAAATTTGAAAGAGTTAAGCAATGTCAAATCAGGTTATTTGTCAAAGAACTTTAGTTTTCCAAATTAGAGTTAAAGTTGGAATGACTTTAGCACTTCCAAATTTTTCTGTGACATCTCATGTCAAAATTGAGGTCAAAAACAAATGTAATGCTTATAAAAACACACTGAAATGTTCTTAGTAATTTTCAACAGTATGTACACTATTACTCAGAATTTGAACTCTTCTAGATTTCATTTCCAATAAATTTAAGTTTCTTTATATAGTGGAGAATAACTTATAATTATTGAAGTGCTCTTATAGTAGAGTACCCACAAAATGTAAAGCCTTTTAGTAATTTTAATCATTGTACACACTTTAGAGTAATTTCAACACATCAAATGCTTTGAATTTTAGTTTCCATTGCTTTAATTTGAAAGAATGAAAAATGCCAAACCAAAGTAGCATTTATAATCAGTACAAGTTGTAACTAACCTGAACTTTAATTGGCTTAGTAAGCTAAACATGTGAAAAATAACTGTCCTGTTGATGAGTAAAAAAATAATAACAACCACCATTATAACAATTATCTATCATACTAACTTAAATATTCTTGTCAGACCAGATGAAATTTATTATTCTAATGTGTTTTCCCAATAGACCAATAGTATACTTTTCTACTTTGTACATTCTATGTTGGTGTAAAAGATTGATTGTAACTACATATAAATTATCAGAGGTATTGATATTATAATTTGAGAAGTTTTAATTGACTCAAGGTTGAGAAAATGCCAAATAAGATAATGTCCAAGCAAACCACGTCTATATTTATAAAATGAAACTACTGAGAGGATAATATGAAGAAAAGTCTTGAAAGCAACAAGGGACAAAGGAAAAATTACACATAGGGAAATAAATATTGCAAATATATTGAAATTGTTACTAACATATCTGTAAGTTGTGATGTAGTTACATTTATGCTTCTCAATTAACACAATAGATAACAAGAAACATTTAAATTCAGGCAAGTTACATTTTATGTATTAAGACAAATCAATATAGACTGTGATTGCTTAACATTAAACTCTAGACTGGTGGTTGGTTCACGTCCTTCTCCATATTGATTGACAAATGATTGTCAGTGAGCAACGCTGCAGAGCAGCTCTGAGTCGGCCGTGGAGAACACCGAATCAAGGTGTTCCATGGGCGAATGACTGCCAGGCTCAAAATAACTCGATGTTATTACACAGGCTTCTGTATCTATAGACAGCACACAACAATCATCGGTATTTTCCTGACTGAAATAACTACCGGGATTCTGCACTAATAATGACTATGATTGGCATTTTTAGAAACATGCAAAAGTCTACTGTCAAAATTTCTGTGATTTCAAAGATGTATGTTTTCCCAAACTAAAATTCACAGAACTCCTGAATTCTACACAAAAATGTTCATGAACCCCAAGAACCCACCATCTACTGATAAATACTTAACAGTAGAGCAGATTACCTTCAGAGAGAATGGAAATATGACATATCTGCTCACACATTGGGATTTGCATTTACAAACTGTACACAAAACTTTAGAAGTAACAAATAACTTAATCTACAGAACAATCTATGGTAGGTATAATTGTTCTATATTATCTATGAGGAACTAAGACGTGGAGGGTTAAGTAATTTGCTAAGACCACGTAGATTGTGAGCGTAGAAACAAAATCTAACACTAGCTGCCTTGTTCTTTAGTCATTGAGTTAATGAATATGTTAAAATGCTTATTTGAAAGACTTTTCTTCACAGGTATATTTATCTTCTTTTATGTAATAAGTAATGAAATTGTTGTAAAATGTATTTAGTCTACACAATCAAGTTTAGATTCACATACAAAATGGTGAAAGCACAGAGGTCTACGTGTACCACAAATTGTTGTTCAACTACACAAACCTGTCTACTAAAGGCAATGATGGAGGTTTTCCTGAAGAAAGTCCTGCAGCAGTCCATTAAATCTTGTATCTCTTACATAACTTTAAACATTTCATTTGCTATTTTTATATACTACTTTTTATGTCATTTCTAATTCTTTATGATTTAAGAGGATTTTATTTAAAACAATAAAAAAATAGTAAGAACATACTAGATTCTGGGTGTTTATATATTTTAGACACAATTATTTATTTTTATAAAAAGATACTATTCTCCCTGATCAGTACTGGAGAGTAATCAGCATAAGTATGATTAAATGCATAGGTATATTTAGCCTGAGAAAGATTTTCTTATTAATTATAGTATTAAATGCAAACATAGGTTTCCAAAATACCAAGTGATATAACAAATATGTATTAATGTTAGTATAAATGTATAACCATTTCTGATGTTTAATATTTTTATTGTTATTCAACTAGAGTTGTCCCAATTTCCCAGTCCCCTTTGCTTATTTCATTAATTTTATGGTACCACAAATATGGTAAAAATATTAGATTTATTTCCTGAGACTTTTATTTATTCCATTTTACCACTTTTAAAGTCACTAAACAGCCCTGGCTGGGATGGCTCAGTCAATCGAATACCGGTCTGTAAACCAAAGGGTCACGGGTTCCATTCCCAGTCAGGGCGCATGCCTGGGTTGCTGGCCAGGTCTCCGGTAGGGTGTGTGCAAGGGGCAACCACACCCTTCTCCTCTCTATAAATAAATAAATAAATAAACTAATTAATTAATTAATTAATTTAAAAAATAAAAGTCACTAAACAAATCTGAAAACAGTGACCGTATTTATCTGAAGATATAGATATTCAAATTTTAATAATATTTATTTGTTTAATCACCTTCATAGAAACATTTCTAGTGAGCAATGAACTTGATGTGACATTTACATGTTGCTACAGAAAATGACATGAATCAATGTGCTCCATTACATTGCTGTCAAAAAGAGAAAGGAAGGGGGATATGTACAACAAAATTTGTTTTATATTATGCACTAACTCATTTAACATTTGGATATTCTAGAAGGATCAAATTCACCAAGGCTATGTACAACTAGCATATCTTAGGTCTATTCAGTTGCAGCTTGAGGGGTAGATACCAGAATATTTTATGTAGTGTGACTGCAATTTAGAAATGTGGATTTTGTCAACCAGGAAATACACGCAATATAAAGACACTGTCTGACATAGCTGGTCCTTCAGAATCTATTAGAGCAGTAGTCTGGATTTATTGACTGACTGTAGCTATATCATAATAAATGCCATATTTGCTCTCATAGGCTCAGTGTGATTCCATGCAGGAAATTCATAAAATGCTGCTACAGCCTCTGAAGATTAAAATGCAAGTCAATGTGAATAACGGTTGTCGAATGGTCTGAACTAGAGTCTCAGTCTGCCGATATATCATAGAGCTGAAATTAACCGCCTTTTCAACTGAAATGATATGGCTAAACTCTTGTAAGTTCATCTCCTTTAGAGAGAAAAACTGCATGTTAATTTTTAATTTCCAGTAATTTTAGTATGAATTATACATGCAATCTAAAAAAGATGAAATCAAGATGCAAAGGGTAGAATGGTGGTGACCAGGGGCTGCAGTGAGGGAACTGGGGAGCTATTATTTAAGAGTACCCATTTACAACCAGTAGATAAATGAGTTTTACAGATCTAATGCACACAACACACTGATGGTAGTCAACGATAGTATTTTGTAAACTTCAAAGTTGTCAAGTGACTATATTTTCATTGTTCTCACCATGGAAACAATGATAATTATGTGAGGTGATGGAGGCGTTAGTTAACACTACCCTGACAATCACATTGCAATATACAAATATATCAAATCTACACATTGTACACCTAAAATGATACTATACATCATCTCAATTACATCATTGAGATGTAATTCAGTTACATCTCAATTATTTGGTTACCAGCTGAAATTCAAGAAACCATAATCTTAGTTTAGTAAGACTTCTTATACATAACACAGGTGGGGTTAAAGTTAGGAACATTTTTTTAGTTCAAAGTATAATTAAAGTTCTTCCATTTTTTGCTGGTATTAGAAGCACTTGAACTATTTTAACTATAGTGGTTTCTTACACAAAAATAAATGCATTTTTTTGCACATAAAATGATGGCAATCAGAGCATGATATCTAAAATAAAGCAAAGAGTTTCACTTCTTATGTCGCATTTTATGATTCACTTCATTATTTAATGCTTAAATTTGGAAGGCCTAAATTTACTAAGGTGATGCAGATATAAAACATACACAATCTAAGGTTTTTGGGGGATGTGAAGGATCAACATAAGGGTATTTTATGTATATTAACTTATGACTAACAATATGAAGTCTATCGAGGATTGTTTTTTTTTTTTTTCCTAGCAAAAAGGATAAGCTTTCCAAATACAACACTATAGATTAGATACTGTGTTTGTGGTCAGTAAAGAGGTTATTGTCTAACTGAAGGCAGTTTTCATCTTTCACAGACTTGCATTTTCTTGCTTTTCTTGTTGAGCACTGTCTCAGCTTTTTATTTTAAGAAACACTTTCTGAAGATATCAGAACATTTGAAAACAGGGATGCATTTAGGCATAAGGCTGCCTTACTCCTATGAATCTTAAAAGAGCTACTTTGAAGGTACTCTGAAGGGTAATATTTGTGCCCTTATTGATTCAGAGTACACGGCTAAGGATGTAAGTGATGGAAGTCTACAAAATATTAATAAATGATAAGAAAAATGGCCTAAGGAGGCTTAAAATTGCACTGAGATTTATTTGATATGATATTGAACAGCTCCACCTGTAGCTCTAAGAGTGTATTGGAGCACATTGAAAATACTCTTGAAGTGATCCTTGAAGTGATCCGTAAAGCATTGTGGGAGGGGAATGTATTTATTGTTCAGTCTTACAGGATAAGTAAATTTTAGTCAGGTGGTATAAGGAGGGAATGAAGGCAGATTTTGTTCAAAGGAAAAACATAAGCTAAGGAAGAAAGCTGGAAACGTTTATCAAATTAGGAAAAGTGCAATTAGCTCAGTACTGCTGAACCCCAGGTATAGGGAAAGAGGCAGTGACAGTATAAAACTAAAGAGTGAAGACTCGGTGGAATAATAGGATTCAGTGAATATGCCCAGAAATCGTATTTCTCAGGGCCATAGGGAATAACCGAAAAGGTGGAAGTAGGAGCAAGATACCATGGTCAGTGTTTTAGATAATGAACACGCGTGGCAGTGAATTGAAGGATGGAGTGCAAAAGCAGTAGGACTAAAAATACAAAACTCAGCCAAATTTCATCAATAATTACATAAATTATGGAAAGTAGTAAATTAGCAATATAAAATTTATCTAATTCATTAGGTGTATAAACAGAAGAAGTGGAGTTAAAGACTATTAAGGGAGTTTATATTTAATAAAATTATTTTGTGAATCCTCTCCCAGGAATATGCTTGTTGATTTGAGTGAGTGATGGAGAGGAACAAATAGGGAGAGAAGGAGGGAAGGAGGAAGAGAGAAAGAGAGAAACATGGATGAGAGGGAGAAACATCCAGTGCTTGCCTCCCACATGCACCCCAACTGGGGGTCACACCCACAACCCTTTGGTGTTTAGGGACAGCGCTCTGATGTTTTATTGGATATACAGCAAGTTAAGGAGAGGGGGAAACTTGAGGATGGTAAGACTTCTTTCTTATTGACTAGGAGGATAGTAATAAGCAGGAAAATAATAAACAAAGATAAATAAACCATTTCTGTGGGAGTCATGAAGGAGAATCCCATTTGGAACAAATTGTATTTGAAATACTTGGAGAAATGCAGGTGAAAATGTCCTTATACATGTGGAAAATCATCGCTTAGCAGTAAAGTCTGCATTGAACAAGTAGATTTAGAGCTCTATTTCTATAAGCAAAGTAGAGGCAAACTCACAGAGAGAAGACAGATAGCTCTCAGGGTGTGGATGGGGCCATTGGAAGGGAAAGGACTGAGGAAAAAAAAAAAAAAAACAGAGAGAGAAAACTATTCCTGTCGCCTTAACTAAGTCAATAGAGACAACAAATATTCTCATTAAATTTAATAATTAAAAATTGAAATGGTTTACTCATTAGAAGGTAAATATTTTATCTACAAAAGAAATATGTAGTATATTTGTATATACACATAGATACATGTTATATGTGTGTGCATATCCTAAATGATTATGTTTTTACTGAATTATTGCTGCTCTGTATTATTTTAGACACCCAAACCTATTTCTATTTTGTAACAATTTATAGAGACCTTATCACAGGCACTTTACCTTATAATTTGCCAACAACAGGCCAGATAAGATTTGCTCCATGAACAAATTGTAATTCTCCCATGTCTTTCTTACAATCCTTCGATTGCCATTCTTTTTCTACTAGAAGCCAAATTCCTTGCAGTGGGTTTCACCCAGGAGGTGTGAGGATCCCTCAGCTGATCTATGGCATCCTTTCATGACATTTCTCCAAATGCAGACTGTACTCCATCAGTGCTCACTCATTATTTTATTTGCCTCTGCCCTGTTCCCTCACTTCACTCTGTTCCCTACTCACATTCTACCTTGTTAATGCTAACTTAATATACAATATCATTTGGGACTTATCTTAATGTCAGTATTTTCTTCTTACATACCAAGTATTTGTAGGCTTGGCTACCAGAAAACCTAAAATACCACTTCAATATTAGAAGGAAAGAAAAAGAAAGAACAAGAGACTAGGAAAGAAGATTTAAGGAAATGAGAGAGAAAGAAAACACATGAATGTAAAAGAGGAAAGATTTCACACTGAATTAGAATTGATTATATTCAAACACTATTTTGTACTGGGTGTAGTAATAACTATCAGTTAAATTGATAGTCCTTGAACATCCCAGTAATATTACATTGAATTATGTATAAATTTCAAAGGAAAACTGGATAGCAAATATAGCCTTTGCTCATGCAAATGGACCAGATTATTATATTTTGCTAAAGTCTGAATCATTAAAAATGCTGAATTTCTTCTTATTTTAACATAGCACTACATTTTTCCACATAATTTAATATCATAGTATTTGTTTCATTTATCTTTCACACCAATTATAATTATACTTTATTGAAAGTTACAGGGGAGAATATTAGAAACATCTTTATTCTTATAATTAAGTAAGCTCAGATAAAATGATCTGTAAATTATTAAATTGATGTTAAGCCTACCAAGCATACCAGTTCAAGAAAAATGTTTTTAAAATTATGTATAATTATAAGGGCTAATACAGTTTTTACTATTATGGTGAGGAAAGAAGTTAAACCTATTTCTATTTAATAGATGAAGAATCTGAAGCTATTAAATATTTCTTTTTCTGTTATACTGACTGAAGCAGTGAACTGACAGTTCATTCCAGGAAATATCACCTTTAAAAAACTTTCAAGATTCATATTCTGATGCCAGAATTTCCCCTCCCCTAGTTTTGTAACAAAGCTCCCCAAAGGATTTTATTAGAACTGTTTACAAAGTGATCATTAAATATATTTTACTTTTCATACATAGTAAGCAATCTGGTATTTCTTGAGTTGGAAATGCAAACACACACAGTCACACCCCAATACCAATCAAAACCAGAAAGATGTACTTGTTTACTTGTAAATATGCAGAGTGATTTGCTGCTATACTTGGTTGTATTTACAACAGGGATCATTTGGGTTTTCTAGAATTGAAGATGAATACAGTGTTTGTCAAAAACTCAAAATCATTGAATTATGTCCACACTTCAGATTTTCTTGTCTCTGAGTAGTATAAAAAAACTACTGCAATTAAGGAATACCCACATTCATGAAGCTTCTTTTTTAAAAAAATATATTTATTTTTATATCATTTTTTTTATTGTCTCAACTTTTCTCCCTTTACCCTCCTCTGCCCATCCCACCCCTTGCTCCCACAGTCAATTCCCACACTGTTGTCCACGCCCATGGGTCATTTGAACATGTTCTTTGTCTAGTCCCTTCCCCTTCTTCCCACCATTATACCCCTCTCCACTCCCTGTGGTCACTTTCAGTCTGTTGCATGTTTCCATGCCTATGGTTCTGGGTTTTTTTTTGTTTGTTTTTTTGTTTGTTTGTTTGTTTATGTTGTTTATTAAATTCCTCTTATAGGTGAGATCATGTGGTCTTTGTCTTCACCACCTGGTTTATTTAATTTAGCATAATAATCTCCAGTTCCATTCAGGCTGTCACAAAAGATAGGAGTTCCTTCTTTCTTTCTGCTGCATCATAGTCCATTGTGTAAATGTACCATAGTTTTTTATCCATTTATTTACTGTTGGACACTTAGGCTATTTCTAGCACTTGGCTATTGTAAATAGCACCACTATGAATATAGGGGTGCATACGTTCTTTCGAATTGGTGACTCAAGATTCTTAGGGTATCTGCCCGGCAGCGGAAATGTTGAGTCAAAAGACAGTTCCATTTTTAGTTTTTTGAGGAAATTCCATACTGTTTTCCACAGTTGCTGCACCAGTCTGCATTTGCACCAACAGTGCACTAGGGTTTCCTTTTCTTTGCTTCCTCACCCTCACTTGTCATGGTTCTTAACTAGAGCAAATATTGTATGCCACAAAAACCAGGAAAATAAAGTGTCAATGAATACGTGAGGTATGATCTGAATTTACACACTCTCAATTTATTGAGATTTATTGTGCCATAAATATATTTTTATGTGTTGCTAAACTGATGCCAACTCATTGATCCAGAATAGTTCCTCTGGGTACAACTCTCCGATCTTTGATGGCCAAATGTCTACATTGGGCCATTCAAATATCTGTACTTAAACTGAAGAGTATTGCAAATCTTTTAGAATACAATTATTTTTCTTTGATTGGAGATGATATTTATGATAGTTGATATAATTTTGCCAGAAAATGTAACTAACATCGATGTAGCATTACAATGTCAAACATCTTTAGAATTATAGAAATTTTGGAAAGGTTAAATTTTCACTTTGAAATTAATTTTAATATTCCCCTTTGACAAGTATAAATGTGAAAATTTAAAGGCTCCAGATAATGCTCTTTTAAACCACAGATATCTTGTGATAGTTCCAAATAAATAAGAGCTCTATTTATTTATTATATTTGGCAACACTGTAAAATTATTTAAGTAATAAATAACATATTTCATTAAAAGTTTTAGTCATAATATAAAGGAACTTTAATAAAAAACGTATAATATACTATTTAAAACTCTTTCTTTAAAACATGTATTAGCCAAAGAAGAAGTGTTTTCCTTTGTTTGAAATTTAGCTTTGTACTGATTTTTTTGGTAATGACTAGAATGTGCTGAGAAGCAGTTTTCACTGTGCACAAAGGTGAAATTAGTTATCTTCTGGAGATTTTAGTCTGTTGAGAGCTGGTGAAGTTACTTTACTAGAACAGCATATAAAGAAATCCAGAGCCCTCCTATATTGCATTCTAGTTGTAGTATAAATCTTTAAGATTACATCTTAGACTAAGCCACCTAGTCAAATTGCTATCTATCCATTCTTCTTCAAGATTGAAGATCCCGCAACTCTGACAGTCTAACTTCTTAGAAAACATTATTCTTTGACATCAATAAGTCTTGCAGAAAGTTGAATGGCAAGTGAAACACTTCCCACAGTGAGATTCCAGAAAGTAGTACAGGAAAGTGAAGGTCTTGCTCATTACAAATCACTTGTATGGGACAGTCTTCTACTGTGAGTCTATTACATCGGGAACAGAGAAGTGCTGTGAAATAAGAAATGGCACAAACAAGGCCGAGAAACTATTCAAATATCTGCAGAAACAACTGGAAGCAATAAAAGACTACAACAAATAGAGAGAAAATGGCAGTGCAAAAAAAGCCTTATACATTTTTAAGAATAAAAAATAATACAGCTTTATTGGTGAACCTGAGGTGAGTTGATGTAGTATGTGGGTGGATACCATTGTTGTTCAGGGAAATATAAAGAAATAGAATCTAAGAAAACAAAGATCAAATGTTTAAATTCCATCAGTATGAGTTTTAAGACAGAATAATATTGCAGTGACTAATTCATGATGTCTTATGAAAGTGTAACTAGGGCAGACATTAAGTTTTAGTTGACTTGCTTCCTGATAAGATGATAACAGAAATGTAATATTTCTACTCTTTTTCTCTGGATCCCATTCCATTTAGCTTTGGAAAGGACATGATTCTTATGATTATTCTGTCTCTACTTTTAATTTCTTTGCCTTTCTTCACTATTTCAAGGAGTATAAAATTATATCCTGGGTCTCCAAGCTTGAAAGTAAACAATATGATTTTTTTCTTTTCTGGTATTTACATTATTTCCCATATCAATAGATCCTTGATATGGATCCTTGATTATTCTACCCCTTTTACAATAAACTGCCTCCAAAGAAGGGACATCGCTTTCTCCACTTGGTTTTGGTTGTTGACTGTTCTCAAATATCTCTAATCTGACTTTCCCCCCACCACTCCACTGAACGGCATAAATGACATTCTCAATGTCAAATTCAATGATCGTGTTTTTGTTTAATTTTAGTCTACCTGTCAGTTATACTGAAGGTTGCTTATTATTCCATTTTCATAGATATATAACAGTCTTGGACCTCATAACCCAGCATTTCTTATTTAATGGTTGTCCCTTTTAAGCATCCTTTACTCACTCTATTTCTTTTACCAAACTCTGTTGCAATAAGTGAAGTCATTATTGATCTCTCTTCTTCCTCAAACTAAAGTGAGTTCTTTCAAGCCCCTGAATTTCAATACTAAATATCTGCTTAGAACTCCATATTGCATATGTGTATATCCCATATGTGTTTATCCCATTTCATATTGAGATATTTAATTCTTCCATATTATTTACATTTTAATGTTCTTAAAGCAAATTAAATTGAATATGTTCTAAATATTTCTCCCAAAGTCTTGTGTGTTTTATTAGGTGTCACCTCTATCGACAAAATATTTTAAGAATTTGTATAGCATCCTTGAACTCTTATTTATCTGATCTCCAACACGCAACATAGTAGAAGAAATTTCTGTTAATCCCTAAATTGCATCACATTTTCTTCAAATTTCTCCACTTCTATTATAGCTATCTTAAATATCTCCCCCATATTTCTAAAATTGTGTTCTGTAGTAATTTATTTTTAAATTTCACTGTTTTCTTTTATAATCCAGTCCCTCAGAATACAAAAACATTGACTCTAAAACATTCTTAGGAAAATATTGGTTTTTCTATGACAGTACTGCTTCCTTCTTTCTAGAAGATGGGGATAGGTGCAATCAGGTGTCCATCATTTTGAATGGAAGTCCAAGCATTCTGCTCTATGGGTCCTGAAACTTGGTAAATTTTATCTTAAAACTTCTTACCAATACTTGCTACTTCATTATTTTATCTAATTAATAGTATCTTAACAAGATAGTATGACAGTCATGTACAGTTGACCCAAACCTCTTTGGACTATTTTATGACAGAGGACATGAGAGTTAACATCTAGCAGTTATGATATAGTTTCTTAGCAAATTTTAAAATATGTAATACGGTATTTTTACTGTAATCATCACTATGTTGTTAAATTAGATCTCCCAAAGTTATTCACCTACTAGCTGCAAGATTGTAGCCATTAACAACATCTCCTACTATTTTATTTGTATTCATATCATCTGCCAGAACAGTTCACTTACTTTCTCCAAATTCCTAAGATCAGACTCAGTACTGAGTGAGCTGTGTCTCTGAGAGTACTAGCCACAGTATTAACTAACATATCCTGGGAGAGTACTCCTATAATGATAATTTTCCCCATCCATTTTTATGTTCTGTTGCACCTTGATCTAGCATCTCAAATCTAATTTCAGTCATATTCTACCACTTTCTGGAGATATATTTTCACTTAATTTATTTGCTCTGATTTGGGGAGGTGAGGCCTTTTCTCTCAAAGCATACCCAGCACCTTCCAAACAGATCTGTGCTGTGCCTTCATATTGATTTTGGTCAGGAGGGAAAGTGGGGACAGACCCTGAGCATGGAGTGTGTGGTCTTACAAAGCTCTCTCTTTATATAAGGCAATCTGTCTTCTACCATTCAGTTGATAAGATTGGGCCACTTCTTTAGGCTCAAAGGGCTCAGATATTGTTTTACAATGATTATTTCATATTGTTTCAAGTATGAGTCTTCATCTGATATTTTAACTCTTCATTTCTCCCAACTATTTCCTTGATCTTTTTTTGTGGCACATACATCTGGAGTGAAAAATCAACTTTCCCAGGAGTTTTCTAATGGTAAAACTAAGCTCTGGGCCAAATGGTCTGCTTTTTCTTGCTCTGGCTTCACAACAGTCTACTTATATGCTGCCAGGTCTGCCTCTGATTGTCACACTCCTTATCTAATTACTAAGCAGTCACCTTCAGTCTTCTATTAACCTTTTCCACTGCATCCATTGTCCTTAGCAACAGCCATATGGTTCTTTCATTTTTATTATTATAATTTACTATTTCAAGACACCTGCTACTTTTCCAAGCTAGTGCATTTTCTTCCACTGTTGTACCACCAAGAGCAGTCTAACAATCCCATGTTTGCAGCACTGCTCTGCCAAGGGCTGTCCGTGGTTCACTTAGCACCAGTTCAGGGAACCTCTCGGCCAACTGGTCAGTGAGTAATCCAGGTCAAATATTCCATTTGAGCATCTGCGTACTTGGACCACTTCTGTTTCCAACTATTGCTAGTTGAATTATCCATGGAATAGACCCTGAAGCACAGATATTTGCATGTAGGAATATTAGTGGGAAATGTTTTCAGGATTAATAGCTGTGGAGATTTAAGGAAGCAAGATTGTCCTGAAGAAGAAGTTGGTGGCTGATGCAGTCACACAAAAACCTCAGCTGATCTCTTGGGGAGCTCTGGGGCTGGGATAACTATGTGGAATTGAGACAAGGAGGCCGGGCCCTTTTGCCATTTATCGTCCAGGCGTTTAGTGAATGCTCCACACAAGGAAGGGGATTTTCCTTTATAAAGGCAATGCTTCAAAGGAGACTCAGCTGTAAAAATGCAATCCCTAATACTCCCAAAAGTTAAGAGGAAAATGCTTTACTCCTGAAAGTGGAAAATTGGGAATTTGGAGAGCAAACTGGTGTCCATTTTGAAGAACAGATCATCATCACCTGATATACCAAATACTATCTCTTCATAATCACTTTTTTTAACATGGCCTAATTTAACTTTATTTTCTTATTCTTATTAGTTATCTCATTTTCTTGACCTTACTTATCTTGCTACACTGCAGTATAATATCCACTAAGGATACAATGTCAATAAGACTTTTTACTTGTTTAAAGCTGCTTCCCCAGCATTTAGAAAGTACTTCATACACAGTGTATAATCATCAACTATTCGTACTGACTGATTCTAATTGATGCATTAAACCAGAGTATTACAATATTTTTGCTAATATCATGCTAAGGGAGCAAGAAGAGGAGTTAGGGAGAACTTTGCTACGGTGTGGTTGGTGTCTTAGTTTGCTCAGTATGCTATAACAAAGTACCATTGTGGTATTAAATAACATTCATTTGTCACAGTTCTAGAGGCTGCAGAGTCTACGATCAAGGTGCTGGCCAATGGATTTCTGGTGAGACCCCTCTTCTGTCCTATAGATGGCTATTGTTTCACTGTGTCTTCAAATGGTGGACAGAGAGTGCTCTGGAGACAGTCTCCAGACAGTTAGGGGTTGGACTTCAATCTCTGAATTTGGGGGAGACATACATATTCTGTCTACAACAATGGGGCATGGGGCTATCATGAAGAATTTCCTGATAGACGATTATGAAGAAAAACCTGAATGAGGCAGCTTTGTTCAGTGGTGTGTTGGTTAATGTTTAACAGCTGGCTGTCAAGGTGTAGTTTGGTTATGAACATTGTTTATACTTTTGTTTATTTAATGAGTAAAATGGAAATAAAACAAGGGCATTGCACGTCAGAACTCTGTTCATCAAACATGTAACTTTGGTGATGAGTGGGAAAGTTAAGAATATTTTCCTCAACATTTTTATGGGTATTTGCAATTCAATGACTACAGACCCAATACACTTTAAAGTGTAATTTACTTAATTAATATTTTATCCAATAATACCTTAATCCTAGATAATACATAAAACGTAAGCGCAGCCCTGTTTTTTTGTATTAGCTTCATTTTTGGCATGGAGAGAGTCTTGCCACAACTAATTTCAAACTACCAAGCCGATATCATTGAACTCAGAATTAGGAAGATATGCACAGAAGCACAACACCCCATCCTACTTTCAACATACAATAGACACAAATAACCTTGGGAATTTAGAAAACAATAAAATGAGAAAAATAAAAAAGTATGTGATGAATTTTGAGCATGTACTTCATTTTTAATGTAATTTATATACCGTATTTTGCCATGTATAATGCACATTTTTTACCCGAGTTTTGAGGGAAAAATAAGGGTGCACATTATACACGGGCATGAGGATTACAGACCACGGGTATAATAATGGGTGTAATAATCCTGTGTGTGCTGTGCACCGAAACAGGGGAGCACACGGTACACAGTGATTTCACTCTTGAGCTGTTTAAAAACTGGATTGCATGTGTCCTTTATACTTGTTCCTATAATCCCTTCCCTTTTCCCCCTGAAATTCCCTCCCCTCTCCCCTCTGGTTACTGTTGTCCTGTTTTCTATTTCAATGTCTTTGGTTATATTTTGCTTGCATGTTTGTTTTGTTGCTTAGGTTCCTGTTAAAGCTCGTGCAAACTCCACCATTACACGGGATAGCCTTCTTTGGTGCCAGACCTCAGTGTTCTCACAGCAGGGGAAAGAACCGGGAGAATGTGCACCTCCCCTGAAAGCGAGCCTTGCAGAAGTGGCACCCATCGGTGTTCTCATGACACATCTAACTCAGTGTGGAAGATACCAAAGGACAGACAACCCAACTGTTTCAGTGAGTGCAAATTGTATCTGCTACTGTGTTTGAAAATCACTGGCGAATGTTATCATCATCTTGAGGTTTTGAATGTAAACTATCTGTTTACAATAAGCAGCTACAGGAACACATGGTGAATTTAACTACCCTATTGAAGTCCTATGTTTTAATTAACTTCATAAAATGTGAGAGAATGAATTATACCGAAATCATCTCTAGAATTACACTTTCTTGCACATACATAAGTGCATAAGTGAAATTGACGTGACCTCCAAATTTGTACAAAACTAAACTTTAAAAAATGACTCTCGGAGACAGGGAATTGGCACAATCATTTTTGTTCAGAGTGAATCCAGAACCTGAGGAAACTGCCTTCTTTTTGCACACAGAGTGTCTTTATTGTGGATCTGTTCGGGGCATGTTGAGCCTGTAGTCACTTCAGAAACAGTCAGTTTCACTCACACACTGCCCCGCATATATTTTGAAGGTAACCTTTCAGATTCAATGATGTTAGCCAAGAATATTTTCTTCTCACTTTTTAATATTAAACTCCCCTCAATGGCATCTTTTTCTCTCTCTGGACCATGACCAATGCACCTTAAGCCTAAAAATGCACCCTCCACACAGTCTCCAATGCATGCACCCCACGCCGTGGGGTGACCACACAATACAAGCACTGAGTTATTGCACTTATAACATGCACATCCCAGTATAAGCTGTGTCCGCCTCTAATATCAAATGAATTAATGTATGTGAAAATGTTTTATAACTCTTAAAATGTGATAAGTGTCATTTTGTATGGATAATAAATATAACTATGGGTTCCCTTGCCTATAAGACAAGCACTGTTTCTGTATGAATCAAGCCATTAATTCTTGATGGTGCTTAATTATTATTGAACATATTTTTCTTTGCAGGAGCTGTCATTTAAATGTGCTTGCCAACTAGCTTGTTTATCAAAACATTCCAGGCCCTTTCAAATTCTCATTTATGTGTTGTGTGTTTACCACTCCCATAAATTTGTACTATCAGCATCTTTAACTATCCAGGCTATTTCAGAGATTGAAAGGAGGAGAGCTGATTTGTCATGTGCAATAACTCATACATCTGTCATTTCTATTCTACGGCCATTCGGTTAGTTCGGTCTCTTATTACTTCATGTTTGGATTACTGCAATAGCTTTCATACTGTTCTTGCCTCTGAACTTGCTCCCTATATTTCAAAATACACATTCATATTCAGCTGACAAAATGGTACCTGGTTATGTTTTTTATGCTTTTTCCATCTACTTTCCTAGAATATTTGTCCTTCCCGTTCTCCTCTGTGTGTTTTTTCCCTGCTCTCTGTCTAGCTCTCATTTTCGAACATAGCATCAATTTTCTCAGGCTATCTACACATTCACTTTTCAAAATCGAAGTAACAGGTTACCTCCTTGGGAGTGTATTAATCAATGAGCCCACAGAAGAAAGCTCCTAGAGCATTCACTGTTTGTAACTCTCGTCAGGTACATATCTTAGGCCCCAGTCATGTAGTTATCTTATAATATAGTAATATTAATTTGCATAAACTTCTTTGTACAATTACACATAACAAACTTCATTGTCTAGTTCAACAACAAAATTATTTCTTCTCATTTTTGTGATAAACATTTATTAAGATCCTACTGTCTCACAGGTAAGGTATTTAAGATGGCCAGTAAAGATTAGTTAATTTACTTACTGATGGTGTGAACAGGAATAGCAATTTTAGATTAGAAAGTGTTTCTGTAGTACTTTTTTCTCCACGCCCAGCTGATGTGTGCCTACACACACTATTTCCATTAAGTGAACAGCTGGACACTGTGTAACTCAGTTGGCTAGTAGTTTGAGTGAACAAATTCATCTTATAGAAGCAACCTTAAAGAATGAACCATTTCACTTTGGGAAAAAAGAAAAGGAATCAAGCAAAAGTTTTAAATCTTGTGCTAAGTCAGTTGCAGATATAAAGCACAATCCCCATCAACAGAAAAAAAATATTTAAGTGGCTTCAACACAGATATTTAATTTAATCTGTATCTTAGCATTATAATAATACTTTATAATTTTTTTCTTCTATTCTGGTAGCCATAAAGCCAATGGAGGTACTTCATGTAGCCAAAACTAAGTTCAGTGTATTAAATATGGCATAAGATTAAATTTATCCCCAAACAGTGGAGGTTGTATTTATATTGCAAATGAGTAAACTATTCAATGTATTTAAACAGCTAATGCAAGACTATTTAAATTGATTTGATTTGGGATATTTTACATGGTTTTGTTTGGCACCATAGTCCATGCTGTTGAAATTCTTTATTTGTTTGCTTGCTTATTTATTTATTTATTTATTTACTTACTTATTTATTTATTTTTGGAGAGAGGGGAAGGGAAGGAGAAAGAGAGGGAGAGAAACATCAATGTGTGGTTGCCTCTCATGTACCCACACCGGGGTCCTGGCCTGCAACCCAGGCATGTACCCTGACTGGAAACTGAATTGTTGACCCTTTGGTTCCCAGGCCTATGCTCAATCCACTGAACTACACCAGCCAGGGCAGAAATTCTTCGTCATTTACAAATAAACCCATTTCCTTTGAATAGATTCCAAGAGTGGCTTTGTGATTGTTCACAAAGCACATAGAAATAGTATATATAATACAATAAACTATAGCAATAAAGGCAAATGGAGAGTATGGTAAGACACCATGATGAAGCCAGAGTTGATATGAATACACAGAAAAAGAAATCTTAAATATTTTTGTGAGTTTTGCCTCTAAAAATTCTATATTGTCAGTGTAGATGGTGAAGAGTATTTATACAGTAAAGAATTCATCAGAAGAAGCCTCATTATTTTTCCTGTGATTCCTAAAAAGATTACTCTTTTTATAACACTTTAGAACAGACTCACAATGACCAACTCAATTCTTTTAGAGCTAGGGTATTCAAACACTGCTTCCTTTCCAAGTAGGAGATATTCAAGAAATTCTTTATCATAGATTTTGAATTCATAATGATCTGACTAATAATCTGTCCTAGCTATGTAACTTTGGGGAATCATTTACTAACAACCTGATTTTTATCTCTGCAAAGTTTGGGCAAAAAATCATTATTATGTAAAACCTTCTAAGGTTAAAATAAAACATAGCTAATAAGCAGTCTAAAGTAAGCATTACTTTATAATTACTATGTAGAATTATTAGTTGGTGAGACAGCATGCATCACCAGTGTTCGGTATCCATTGTCCAGCTTGATTCTGCTGTGTTCCTGACTGGATGCACAAGAAAGAAAGCATTTTTTACACACGGTCCAGCTCCTTTCTCCAAGCCATTTGTTCCCATCAAGGGGTGGTTTCAACACCCACAGGGCATTTGGCAATGTCTGGAGAGATGGTTGGTTGCATAGGACAGCTTTTCACACAGACTGATCTGGCCCAAATTGTTAGAAGTGCCAAGACTGAGAAACCTGCACGAAACATTTTTTTTTGTCTGATTACTCAACTCTTTGTTTGCCCTGCCTCCAGCTTTATGGAGATGGATATACTGACTTTTCACTGCCTTACTCACACTTACAGATGTTTTAATTTGATTTGTAAGTATCCTCCTCCTTTTGACCCATTGCCTTTCTCCAAATTTTAATGTACTTGTGGAACATTAAGTGTCATTTCTTTGGAGCTTAGTAATTACAGTCACCAAATTTCCATTTGCTCCTGTCTGAAGTAGAGCTCTATGTGAAAAAAAAAATCACTAGTTCATACGAGACATTTAATAATCTAATTACTTAAAAGCTCGACCTTCCTTCTTATGTGATCTTTTAAATTCAGCAAGTGGTTTGTGATATTCAAGCTGGATCTGGAGAGTTTCCTGTACCAGGAGGTTGTATTTGCTGAGAGATAAGAGGTTTTTAACTGCTTGTTTGGAATTCCACTGGTCAACTGGCCTCATAGGATTTCCTGACAATAGGTTAGTCCTCCTTGTGGTCACCAGCACAGGACCTTGATTGGTGTATGGGAGCACTGGTTGTGTATCACTGTAGCAGAGCTTGGGCCATTGGAGAACCCAGCTCCCTGCATGGGCTATATTTTTCTGATGTTGGCAGTTAAATTTAGCAAGTCAATCTACCAAAATACAACTCGTTTCCTAATTTAACAATATCTGTACATCTTTTTTTCATGGGCACTTTCCAAAGAATGTTGTTATCCACTTCTAACTATGTAGGAGAATAACTACAAAGAGAAGCAGTACTGGCCACACTGGGCCCACTTGCCTAACACAAAATATATTAAATTAATGAAAATGTCCATTTTACACATGTTGTC
>PVKM010015198.1:0-28159 GCA_004027735.1 Carollia perspicillata | reverse complement strand
CTTGCGTGCTCTGCTCGTCTCCTCCCCGCGTCTGGGGTCTGCAAGCTCCACGCCACCTACGCCGCCCAGCGCTCCCGAGCCTGGCAGCCACCACGTTTTCCTGCTGCTTCCCCTCTCTGCCAGCTGCCGACTCTGCCCCTCTTACCGGTCTGGTTGAATGGTTGTCGACTTCCATAGTTCAATTTTCTGTGTTCTGGTTGTGTTATTGTTTATAAATATTTGTTGTCCTTAATTTTGGTTGTGAGAGGAGGTACAGTGTTTCCACCTACGCCTCCATCTTGGCCGGAAGTCCGGAAATCTGAAATTTGATAGAAGGTCAATCTGTCTTCAACTATGGGAAACCGTTCTAAATAGTAGCAATATATCTCTATGAGGAAGTTCTGGCTCTTCCTAGAAATCCCATCCCAGCTCTACTGTGATACCTAGAGGCTTGGTGCCACTGTTGGGTAGCAACATCCTTGTGAGCAGAGCTGGCCACAGAACTCCTTTAGCTGTCAGTGCTTCCTGGGCAATTCCCTGTTGCTCTGCTGCCCCCTAATGGCTATCTGAGAAAGAAACTTGCACATAGGCATATTGGGTGAATCGACTGAATGTTGAGATCCAAGCCTCTCCCTGTGATTAACAACTTATCTAAGAGCAGTAAACTGTAAAGAGACCCAGCCAGGTATCATAGGCTAAGGGGCAAAACCCTTCCTACCCTAAACTGGTTCTTGCTCTGCAGTACTTGGAGCACCAGGTGACACAACTGCATTGTGGAAGTATGGATAGAGCGTGGAGAAGGCACAAGGAGTAATAGGCTGAGGCAAAAGGACCAGTTGTTTATTGAGAGTGTTGATAAGAAAGCAGTGGAGAATGAACTGTATCAGCCTTCGAGGTATCCCAGGTGCTGTAGAACTGCATCCCCTATAGGTGTCTTAGGAGTCAGAGAAGGCAAGGTGGGATTCCTAAGCCCTGCAAGAACTTTCCACCCATATCCATGAGATTCGGTCACGGAAGAAAGGACGGTACTTCCAGGGCTTCCATTTTACTCCTAAGCCCCAGAATTGGGCCAGAGCTTAGTAACTGGCCAAGTATTTAAACCATAACCCTGAGGATGGAAGGGGAAGGACTGGTCCTGGAAAGCCCAAATGCAATAAATGGATCAAATTAGGCAGACAGCCCTGGCTGGTGTGGCTCAGTGGGTTGGACGTCATCCCTTGAACCGAAAGATTGCCAGTTCAATTCCTGGTCAGGGTACATGCCTGGGTTGTGGGCCAGGTCCCTGACTGGGGATGTGAGAGAGGTAACTAATCAATGGACCTCTCACACACCAATGTTTCTCTCCCTCTTCCTCCCTCCCTCCCTCCTCTCTAAAAAATAAATAAATTTTGTTTTTTAAAAATTAAGCTATCAACAGGAACAGTGGCTTTTGATGCCTGAGTCATCGGAGGGCTCCAGGTAGATTTTAACCATTGAAGTGTGTTAAGGAAGGTAATAGAGAGGGGACTGGGGACACATCTCGACTCCCAGGGGCAGCTTCTAGGAGACGCAGAAGAGGAATTCTGACTTTACGATCCCCTTCACCTACAGGTGAACCAGGGAGCTCCTTTGGACTGACGTTAGTCCCTTGTCTCTTAAATATCAGTCAGGGAGAAAAATTGGCTGGCCATCGACTCAGTGAGAGAAGTTTGCTTTCTCTGCTTGTACACTCCCTACTCCAGCAAAGCTGGAAGAAAGGATACTCTTCTTCCTTCAGTGGAGATGAATTACTCTTGGAAGGAAGGCCAGAAGCCATGCACAGGAATAGCTGTGAGAAAGAGACAGAGAGAATGGGGGTGGAGGGAGAGAATGGTGATCCGTGAAAGGAAAAAAAAAGGAGGTCAGGTTCAGAGACATGATTCTGGGGCTTTTCTCTGTATGATGGGGACATGAACCTTACTCTCACTCCACAATAGGATGAGCCAAGGTTATCCAAAAGAGTAAGCGGTGGTGGGTGGCCAGCGCCAGGAGTGCCATGGAATTACCATAAGGAATGGTTATTTTTCATGTTGCACCTGGTTTTAGCACTGGTTTCAACAAACATGGCATTGAGGTCTCTGGGTTTTTCTTCTCCCTCTTCTGCAGAGACGTGTCTTGACAAATGAGAAATTACATAAGGGGCCAGACAATGGTAAGACCACTTCTGACTCAGAGTAAGCAGATAGGACTAGATCCTCCTGATTTCCCTAGTACCAGGAACCCTAGAAGCCTTGAACCCATGACCTTTCTGATCCCTGACACTAGTAAGTCCTCCTGAGTAAACAGAGCATAGTAGACCCTCCCGCATAGAGACTGATCTCTAGGTATGGCAGAAAAAGTTGTAGTTACACTGTAGTTTTTGTTTGGATCAATCTTGTTACCCACCAACATGATGAGGACATCATCTCCTCTTTCTGCCTGAACATCTGCCCACTTACCTGTCTCTTTGAAAGCATTGATATGTACAAGAGAATGTGTTGCAGAGCACTGAAACATTTAGTGCAGTTTTGGAGAGAATAAAGTACCTGCCCTTCCTCTGCTATTTCTATCAACCTCCCTATTGCTTACATCAATCCGCTTTTCAAATAGCACCCCCTTGTGAGGTCATAGACAAGCTCTGCAATAATTGAATCATAGTGTAACTAGGGCTCTGGCTGGTGTGGCTCAGTGGATTGAGTGCTGGCCTGGGAGCCAAAGGGTCACCCATTCCATTCCCAGTCAGGGCACATGCCTGGGTTGTGGGCCAGGTCCCCAGTAGGGGTCGTGCAAGAGGCAACCACACATGGATATTTCCCTCGCTTTCTCCCTCCCTCCCCCTCTCTCTAAATAAACAAATAAAATATTTTTTAAAAAGCATAATATATCTAGGAATTAGGCTGCAAAAGGGTCCCACGGCTGCAGTTGAACCTGCATAAAACAAAGGCAGACAAAGGTAGACAAGAAACTAGGCTGTGAAAGGCTAGAAGTTAATAAAAGCAAAATAAAAAGAGTCAAGGAAACTGGGTCCCTGAAAAGTGGCTACTATAGCCACAAACCAGGTGGCCTACCATCCTAGGACAGGTCCAATGTCAATGTACTGTTTCCATTAAGGAAGACCCTATAGAGCAGCAGATCTAAGGATTCAAGACCTCTTGGATTTTGTCTGTGTTATAGTTGGAGTCCAGATGAGGATAGAGAGGACAAGAAACAGGGAAGGGTTGGTAATTTGGGGAGACTTCATGCTTTTCCTTCTCTTCTTTATCCACAAATAATCCAGGGTGGTAATGCATATGCCTAAAGGGTTGACATAGAAGGTTAGTGATAGGAAAGTGAACCCACACTATTCAGTCCCCCAAGTACCTTGTCTTAGACAGGAAGTCAATTCCAATGGTTGCCTGCAAATGAGAGAGACTTGCTCTGTACCTCTCCTCTACCCCCAATACCAGGCAGCCTTAGAACTGTAATTGGATAATGGCCCTTGAGAAGGTGATCTTGCCCAACTTGTTAACACTTACAACAGGTAACTTTGAGGAGGAGAATTCCTGGGTGAGTGGAGCTGAGAAGGAGACAAAACCTACCACATGAGTCTTGGTGGTGGGCTCAGCTAGCCAGTGCAGTTGAAGCTCTCGATCATGAAGCCGGTGGTGGTTGATGTCTTCACCACTGTGAGGCAGATAAATAAGCTATTTGTTGGACTGGGCAAGGAGGAAATTAATTCTCCAGAGAACTCTCTACACCATTCCATACTGTCAGATCTCCTTATTCCAAAAGCCCAACTGAGACCTCCCACCGCCCTGCTGCTCCAGGAACAGGAGTTTGGATTTACACAGAGATCATTGCGGGTGTTGTGGGGGAGGGGTGATCCCTGGATGGTTTCCAGGCCCCAGCTTCTGTCCTTGCAGTGGGCCTGGCTGTGTACATTGCAGCTAGCTGCCTGAAATCACACAGTGGTCTCTGTCCAACTGCTATTCGAACCACCTTTGTACCATCCCTCCGCCTGGGAGCATAGCCGTGCCCACTGGCAGGCGGCTGCAGCAGGTCCCTCCTCCAAAGCAGTGGGTGGCACCAGGAGGGAAACTTGAAGGACTCACAGAGGGCTGGTGGTGTGCCAGAAGGAAGTCCAGGGTCATTTACGTGGAAAGCACCTGCTACAGGGTGATTTAATTATTGACGAGGAAGGGGGCGCTCGTTCTCAGTAGTTTCATTACCCTCCTGAAGGAGAAGATAGCAAAGAGATCGCCAGCCACGTGTGGACAAACTGATTTATTAGAGCATTACAGCAGCACTCCCACACAAGCGCCAGAGCCAGGTGCTCAGCTCCCCTCGTCCCCCTCCTCCACCAAAGCCTCCTGGCTCTCTTCCTTGCCAGGCTCCTACTGGGTAAACTCCTTGATGAGTCTGTCCTCAGAGCTTGCAGAAGCAGCAGAGGGGCATGCAGGGTTAGGAAGCAGTTTCTGGGCATCCTCCACATTCCCCCCTTTTCCTGATAGCACAGGAGCAATCCCTTCACTGCCTCCCAGCTCAGATCCTCAGCCCCCTCTCTGTAGCTCCACCACTCACTCACCCACCCATCGACCACACGTGATAGTTTCTCTTCACTTGCCCCTTCCCCAACCTCCCAACACAAACGTCCCCCTTGAGCGCTGGAGGGGAAATAAAAATGGAGGGAGGGATGGAGGGAAGGGATGGAAGAATGAAAGATGGAAGAAAGGGTGAGAGGGTAGCAGGAATGGATGACTTGAAGGGCGAGGGCGATTTGCGAGAGGACCAGGGATGGAGAGTGGGGATGCAGAAACGGAAGGGAGGGCAGCTGCAAAGCACTGAACAATGGCATGAAGCTCAGTCATAAGTTTTCACTACAAACATATTGAAAGCGATACTCCAGGAAGCTTTTTCACATTTCCACCATCATAAAATGGAGGATGGCTGTGGGGAAGGGGATGGGACTTCCTGGGCCTGACATTTCCTTACCTAGCGACCTCCGCAGCAAGCAAGGAGAGGGAGGGAAAAATGAAGCTCTTCATTTTCTGAAGAAATGTCTGTTCCTGTTCCCCCTCCCTTTTTTACCCTCTGCCATCCTCCCACACAGCTTCCCTAGACACCCAACCTGCCTATTGCTATTCAATCTCCACCCAAACTGCTAGTCTCTGATCCATGAGATCACAACTGCTTGGTCCCCAACCAGAAGGCCCACTGTTCCTGTGAGTCCCACTTGGTCAGTCACCATGACATGGCTTTGGATGCATCAGGATCAGGGGCAGCTCCACACCAATATCACTGCAAGGACCCCAAGGCAGAGTTACAGATTTCCCTCCAAGTCCACTCCCTGAACCTCTCTCCCTCAGTTTCCCCATCCTGGATGGCCTCAGACTCCCTATCACTCTTTTAGTCTCCTCACCTCCTCATCTTCCCCTCTTGTCCCTGTCCCCTCTCCACACAGTCTCTTACCTGGCTGTCAGGTCACCTAGGATGCTGAGGGTAGAATGCCACTATAAAATTAGCAGCTGGCCCTGGCTGGTATGACACAATGGATTGAGTGCTGGCCTTGAGAACCAAAGGGCCACTGGTTCTATTCCAAGTCAGGGCACATACCTGGGTTGCAGGTCAGATACCCAGTAGGGGGCGCTCGAGAGGCAACCGCACATTGATCTTCTCTCCCTCGCTTTCTTCCTCCCTTCCCCTCTCTCCAAAAATAAATAAATAAAATGTTTTTAAATTAAAAAAAAAATAAAAGTAGCAGCTGGAAATGGAAAGTAGAATTCTAATTTTACTGGGGAGTGAGGTCAACTTAGCCATAGAATGTGTTTCTGGAAGGGAAGGTGGTTTGTTCACTGAGCTCGCAGGGAACCTGATCTGGGAGAAGGTTAGGGAACAGCTTGACTGGGTCAGTCCAACTGGGAGGAAAGCAGAAGGGAGAAACCCTCAGCTTCTCCAACCCCTGCTCAGACAGTCTCTGAACACTCACTCACCCTCCACTGGACACCATCAGATTGACTCTGACTTTGTAGGACATGAGGATCCTCAGCAGCTCCTTGTTCATTCCAGGTCGAAGACTGGAGGTGGCAGTATTCAGGGTGCATTTGTGGGGGGAGCTGAGGAGGGGCAGTAATTCACCAAGTCCCCCAGTCCCTTCCTGTGTCCCTTTTGTCTCCCAATAGGTTTCCTGGGTTCTACTGTCTCCTCCTCATTGGGATCACATTTCTGTTCCTAAAATCCAGTTTTACCAAGTTACCTTCTGCTCCAGATCCTACCTCTCTGACTGTAAGTACTCTGCTTGGCTTTCACAACTGTTAACAATCTTGCCCCACCCAGCCTCTCAAACTTTTTCTGCCCTACCTCCCTAACACCTGGGAGACAACCTAAATGGACCCATCTTCTCGCCATACCCAAAACGTGCCATGCGGATTCTCACCTTCTAGCCTTTGCTCCTGCTATGTTCTCAATCTGGAATGCTCTTTTCTTCCAGATTCTACACATTCTTTATGATCTAGCTCATTTATCTCCTCTAGGAAAACTTCTCCAGCTATGTTGGCCTCTTTTAGCTTCTATTGGATTTATAATCTGAACCACATGTAGCAACATTTAACTGTTAGATTGCATTTGCATTCCTCTTTGTTCCCCATCTAGGCCATACATTGTCTGAAAACAGAGATTGTCTTAAACTTCTTTATATTCTCCCACATGTAATAGGTGCTCAATAAAAAAAACCCCTGGTGATTGAAAAAGAAGATACAGAAAGATGTATATTCTTGGGAAGTTCTCTTAATTGCTCTGGGATGCTGATCCCCTATAAAATAATGCTGTTTGGATGATTTCTAAGGGTCTTACTCACTATAATCATCTATAGCTACATAATTGATAGGGAATGAGGAGAGGCAGAGGGAATTAATGCTTGTGTGGCAGATGGTTTTTCGTGGGACATACATCTAACACCAAGACTTCTGAAGTCATAGGGCCAAATGAATGACTTGATAGAGTTCTATCAATTCCTATCATATCCTCCTCCTTTTTGTCCTCCTTTTCCTCCATTTTTCATCACCTAGTCTTTCATCCATTTCTGTCTTCCCCAGAGAGTAGGTACTGCAGAGATCACAGTGTTATAGCCAGATGACATGTACTAGAATCCCTTCTGGCTCTGCCACTTATTAGCTACAGCAGCTTGCACAAATTCCTTCATCTCTTTCAGCCTTCGGGTTCTTAGGTATAAAATGGAACAAGAACAACTTTATAGTCTACTTTGGTGGGATTTTTATAAAGGAAACATAGTACATGTATAAAACCTTTGTGGGTCATGAAATATACAATGTAGGAATTTTTCTCTCCACTTTCTCCTTTCTTGTTGCCTATGACCTAAGCCTGACATTGGTCCCATGGGCATTAATTATTTGACTTACTCTTGGCCCTCAGTTCTGGAGGGATCTCTGAACACTGACCTGGGGACATTTAAAAAAAAATAGGTAGGCTTTATTCAAGGGTGAAACTTCACAATTGTATATATGGCATGCAGAATTGGTTGGAGATAGAAAATGGATGTTGGGAGTGACATTTGAGCTTATATTGTGCCAGAGGCCAGATTGGTATCACCATGCTTGAGTTTTCCATCTAGTGCCAAGCCCTGTCTCTTGCAGTTGGCAGCCAGGAGTGGGGTTACTGCAAAGCTCTTGGAGAAGCTAGAGTTAGCAGCTATAGTCTCCCTTTGAAAGGAGAAGATAATTTAGGCTAGGCTTGCCAACTAAGTGTACTTTCATTCCCAGGAGTATCTTCCACAACTGCGTGAACCTACTGTACTATCCAAGAAAGCTGTCGTGTCTCACTGTGGCAAGTGGGAACAATTTGCTCTGATAGGAAATCTTTATGCCACTGTCATCTCTCAGCATTTTGATGATCCTCATAGGTATCCTCCCTGTAGCTCTCCTGGGAATTCTTCCCTTTATCCATGTCAGCCTTTACTTTGATCTTTCTCAGTCCCGGGCTCTACCCACTTTCTTCTTTCCCCAACCCTCTCCTCTGCCTCTAGCACTTAGCCCTCTTCTCCTCTCCCCTCCACCCCTTGGCTGTCTAACCCTAGCCCCAGTCCCATCTCACGTGAACTCCTGAACAAACACAGTCTTGGTGTACTTGTCTAGTGAATACAGGACAACATCTGTGATCTGGCCAACCGAACAGGCAAGGAAATCACATGACTATAATTAATCAGTCATCCTCAAGCCCCCAACTTACTGCCCTCAGATAAGACCTTATAAAATATGCATGATGCACTATGATGTGCTCATGGACAAAGACAAATAAATTTCAATATGCCTACATTGTCAGGAAAGCCTAGCTGAATGCAGATTTGGATGAGTGGGGCAGAATTTTGGAAAAAGATCTGTGGATTCAGGACCAGGTGTAGGAGGATAGGAAGCTCACTGAAAAAAAATTTTTTTTTGATGAGAATGCTGGTGCAGTTGTTGATACGAACATTGACAGAGATGGGTTTGCCATAGTAGTGAACCTGAAGCTGGAGGAGAGAGGCCCATCATAAGGTTGGATTTATAATCTGAGATCAAGATCAAGACCTAGGATTCCTCAATGGACTCAGTGCCAGCCTGAGAACCAAAGGGTCACCAGTTCGATTCCCAGTCAGGGAACATGGCTGGGTTGTGGTCCAACTCATCAGTAGGGGGTGCACACTTTGATGTTTCTCTCCCTCTCTTTCTCCCTCTCTTCCCTTGTGTCCAAAAATAAATAAATAAAATCTTAAAAAAAACACCCTATGGGGAGAAAACCAGAAACAGGATGGGGAGGAAGATTGGGAGAGAAGGGAGGAAGAGAGGAAGGGAGAGGAAAGAAAAGTAAGTGGGGAGAAAAGGAAATACTCCTAGGATTAGAAGACACCATAGGAGCATGCAAGGGTGCAAAGGAGGAGGCAACTGGGGTAGAGTTTAAGCCACAAACTGGAGGAGGTTGGAAACCCCTCTGCCGCAAAAGCAAGTACTTGAATTTGGGTAGGGGACAAGTCCCAGGATCAGATAATTAAGGAGCTCTTACTTACCTGGAAATGTTGACCATGGAGTTGATATAGATCCTTTTCTGGGAGGAGGGAAAGAAGAAGGAAGGCTCAATCATTTGTCCCTTACTCTCCTTGGCACACCTAGTGTAATGTAACCTTTCCTCTTTAGATTGACACCTCTCAGCATGAAGTGCCTTTTCTATTCTATTCTCTGTCCTGCCAAAGGTACTTATTTGTCCATATTCTCACCCATCCTGTATACTTCCCTGTTTTTATTTTTTACAAATTGTTGGCTAACTATACTGTCCATCTTCAGAAAGTGCTGGCTTTCCTAGAATAGCTGGGACACTCTTGGAAGCCTTCAGAGAGAAGAAATTTGTCTATAAAGGGGCTGGAGACAGGCCTCCATCCAGAAGACTGTGAGGGAAAATTGCACTGGGTGAAGCTGGATATCACCTAGCACAGCATAGGCATCTTTGTGAGACATCTTTGTTAGCTACCCGAATAAATGAACAAATAAACAGATCCTGTCTGCTTTTGTTCCTGCAATGGATTCTGAGCCTAAATTCACATCATGGTGGCCTTGTCCCCCAGTTGAGACAGGAGAGGTGTGGGAGACGAGCAGTTGGTGCCCTCATGCCCTTTGCTGTTGGTGGCAGACACTGCTATAGGCATTGAAAGCCTTTCTTGAACCTATCTGTTACTCTCATCGCCCTCTCCAAATTGTCCCTTACTTATTCTCATCCAGGTCCCAGGGGCTAGACCCTGGCAAAGGAGACCATTAGAGAAAGGAAGATAACAAACAAGCAAGCAAAATATAACCAGAGACATTGAAATGAAGAACAAACTGAGAGTAACCAGAGGGGAGGGGAAAGGGGATAACAGAGGGGAGGGGAAAGGTCATCAAGGAACATGTATAAAGGACACATGGACAAACCAAAGGAGCGTAGGATGGAGGGTGGGAGGTGGGGGTGGGTGAAGCGTGGGGGAGTAGAGACAACTGTACTTGAACAATAAAAAACAATTATTAAAGGAAAGATATAGGGATGGCTCTGTGTTTTATGAATGAAAGAGATAGTCATGACCCTCATGAACTTGTATATTTAATAATATTTAAAATCTTGAGATAGTTAGATTTTCAGAAAAATAAATTTGACTATTTCTAATCTTAATGGAAAAAAAAGAAAGAAAGATCTCTCTAGTGCTTCCCTTTGATGCATATGAGGTCTGGTCTGGGGTGAGCTTAGGGAAGCTTCCAGAGGTCTCTTGCAGGGTCTCTCAGACTGCATACCTGCCACTGTGTCAGGAAAGGTATATCTAAACTGCTCCCTGATGATATTTTTAGGTTTTTTTAAGGTTGGATTTATTTATTTTTTGACGGAAGGGAAGGGTGGGAGAAAGGGAGAGAAACATTAGTGTGTGGTTGCCTCTCGTGTGCCCTCTACTGGGGACCTGGCCCGCAACCCAGGCATGTGCCCTGACTGGGAGTCAAACCAGCAACCCTTCAGTTCACAGGCCAGCATTCAATCCACTGTGCCACACCAGCCAGGGCTGCTCCCTGGTAATATTAAGGGGGATGCTAAGGGGAAGGGATGTGGGACATAGTATGGACTAGAAATAGAGGACATTGGAGTATTACCTGGAAAGAGAAAGAGATGAAGCTCACATCAGTCTCCAGCTCTGGTTGCTATGCCTCCCTCCCAAGCCTCTGATACCAAAGGTCCTCTGAGTGCTCAGACTGGTGGGAATCAGGGGAGAAGAATATGGTTCTGGGGGATGGGGGGGTAACACAAAACGCTACTTTACAAATAACTCAGGTGCCACTAGTTGGGAAAGCAGATTAGTCACTAAAAGATTAGTGGCTGAAAGATTAGCAGGTTCTTCATATTGGGGCAGGGTGGGGATAGGGGGCTTCAAGCTGATAGGGTTAAAGACAGGGGAACTTGAGAAGGGGAAATACAGAGTTTTGGCCATGGGATGCCTTGCACTTGAGGACTGCGGTCAAAGCAGAGTCAGAGGCCTTAAAGAAAAAGCATAGGGAGGGACAGAAATAAGAGGACTCAATGATCTATATAAGCCTTTGTGTTCCTGAAAAGAGAGCTTTGTGTCACACTGGTCTTTCTCTCTCTCTTGATCAGCTACAGGCCAAAGGTGTGGAAAAGAGCACCTCTTATGCAGCCCCCCCTACCCCTTACGACTTGGGACTCTGATGCTCAGAAACACAGATTATCCCAGCTTCTGAGCACAGCAGGACTCAATCTCCTGTAAGAGGGAGTGGAGGTAGGGGAGCTGGGGATGAGTGTATTGAGCTGTGAGTATATGTGTATGTGAGCCTTGAACTTCTTTCCTTGTTGGAGAGAAGGTAACAAAGGATGCTTGGCTCCAGAACAGGTTCTCCTGGCAGGCTGTTGCATGTGGAGGGAATAGGTCATTGACATGTGCATTGCCCCCGCTTAGAGTAAACGTGCCCTTCCCACCCCCTACTCTCCCCACCACTGCTCTTGACACTCTTCAATCTCTGAAATTAATAAGCTATAAGCAGCTTCCCTTGCCTCATAGGACTGCTCACAGAATTAGAGATATTTCTGTCCTCCAGCCACCAGGATCTCCATAATGGCAGCAACAAAAGTAATCTTGGCCCTGGATAGTGTGGCTCAGTGGCTTGAGTGTCAGCCTGTGAATCAAAGGGTCGCTGGTTCAATTCCCAGTCAGGGCACGTGCCTGGGTTGTGTGCCAGGTTCCCCAGTAGGAGGCACACAAGAGGCAACCACACATAGATGTTTCTCACCCTCTCTTTCTCCCTCCCTTCCCCTCTCTCTAAAACAAATAAATAAAGTCTTAAAAAAAAACCCAAATCTTCTTTACTTGACTGTCCCTCCCATAGGGCCCAGGCCCATGCTTTGTGGACATGGAGAATGTAGAGACAGAGCCTGAGGACACAGGACCCTAGTCCCCCACCCAAACTTCCCTTAGAGCTTGCCAGTCTTTAGCATCTATTCTTAGATGCAGCCTTCAACCCTCCACAACAGGGTGTTCTTACACAGCTGGCTGCATCAGCCCTTCTCATTCCTTGCCAGTAGGCACCTCAGGGCCTTATCTCTTAGTTGCTGTAATTCTTTCCTTCTCAGGGATTATCAGGTAGAGCTAGAAGCCCAGACTCTTCAGGGACCATAGTGTGACTGAAACTAACGCTGGACATATAGAAAAGAGTCATATACTTGCCAAGGCTGGTGTCTGTTGGCAAGGTGAATAGTTAGGATGAATGTACTTTCAGACTAGCCTTCAGTCCATTGTTGTTTTCAGACTCGCACTTGAGGCTCATTCCTTCTTTGCACTCAGGTCCATGGTCCTCTCAGCAGGAAATAGATTTGGTAGGTCTTTAATTCATTATTGTGATCGAGCATGAATCATTACCTCTTTTTGAGGAGCATATGCATTTCTTGACTGAGGTATAATTTAGGAACAGGAAAATGCACAAATGTTAATTACACAGCTTGATGAATTTTGACCTACTGTGGAAGTCTGAATAATGGCTCCTAAATATCTCAGGTCCTAATCCCTGGAACTTATGAATGTTACTTTATATGGCAAAAGGGACCTTGCAGGTGTGATTAAATTAAAGATCTCACGATGGGGAGATTATTCTGGATTATCTGGGTGGGCCCTAAGTGTAATCAGTAGTCTCTTTATAAATTGGAGGCAGAGGGAGGTAGAAAAAGATTTGACTACAGAGAGAAGGAAATGTGAGGGCTGAAGCAAGCTGCTATGCTGCTGACTTTGAAGATGCAGAAATGGGCAACGGTCAAGGAATGCAGCTCTAGAAGCTGGAAAAGGTGGGGAAATGAGGTCTCCCCTGTAGTTTCTCACACTTGCAAAGTGACCATCGCAGTTCAAGTGAAGCCATTTTGACATCTTGATTTGGGCTTAGTGAGACTGATTTTGGTCCTTTTCAGGTCCTTACCCCCTCACTCCATGCACACCAGTGATATTCTAACCAGGCCTTCTGGTTAGGAAGTGATGACCACACCTCTGAGTGAGCAAGGGGTCTGTTATTCAGCAAGGGGTTGTAGCAAACAGAATTGCTTATCTTCCCAATAGCCATATCCCCCTTCATTTTTGTGGGTAGGATCCCCATTTTTTAGGTACTCCCCCTTCTTCCACTTGGTGTTCTGCTCTTCTAAGCCCACCATGGTCATTCCATCTCTTTTTCCAGTGACTGGTTTAATTGAAAGCATGATGAGATTTAGGCCACTGAGAAGTGAGGGAAGTCTGCTAGCGAGAGACTGGGAAATCTTTCCTTACTGATCAAAATAAGCATACAGGATAGAGGCCTTCACCTCCTGCCACTGAATATTGCCATGTTTTGCTGCAATGCCTGCACTGCAGTAGTCGCTTTTGACCATGGGGTTGGTAGACAGCATGCTGAGGGTTGCAGATCAGAAAGATGGAAAGAAAAGAGAGTTTTGTATCACATTGTTGAACTGATGAGTAGCCAGCTCCAAAGCTGCCCACTCCCGGACTTTGATGCAAGATAATAAATTTGCTTATTTTAAAGTCAGCTGAGTTGCAGTTTTCTAATATTGCAACTGAAAGCACACCAACAGACTTAAGTGGGTTCTAGACCAGGGCATTGGCTCAGTGGCGGAGGATGGAAAGGAGACGGACAGATCACAAGGTAGAAAGAGACACTTCCCATGCTGTCCTAGGTGCTGAACAGGGCAATACTGATCTCTACTCTAACGTTGTTAACAGCCTTGCTGGAGATAAAGAACAGACATTTAAAAGACTCATAGCTCACACGACAGAAGCGGCACATGAACAAGACTAACTTGAGTAAAATGGTCTGGAGCCAGTCACTTTCCCCTGATTTTGTTAGTAAATTTTTTGGGGAAATATCTGAAATGCATGTTATCATAACTGTACTTGGAAGGCTGTGGGAAACACAGAGGTAAAAACCAGGTGTTTGTCCTTGAGGAGCTCTGGGTCTGGTGTGGAGAAAGATGAACAAAAACAAGTGAGTATAATTCTAGGCAGTCTGTAGTGTGTGCCGTTATTTCAGTAGAAATCAAATGTGATGAGAATGTGAGAGATGAATTTTAATTAGCGAGAGATCTGTATGCTGGAGTCTCATTGGTCGTTATAGTTATTGATAAATTTTAAGTTAAATCATGCGAGTAGATGTTGAGAGAGGGAGAGAAATGCAGAAGGGGGCAAAGGGAGGAGGGAGAAGTGGGGAGGGAGAAAAGGAGAAGGGAGCAGAGGGGAGGAGAGAAGTAAAGGGGAGTGGGGAGAGACTCTCAGAGTAAGCCTTGGGGAAGGGTCCTACCTTGGGGAAGGAGGACAAAAAGGGACGAGGGAAGGAGTCCAAAGGAACATCCAGAGGAAGGGGGGAACCGAAATGATCTCCAAATCACGGGTACAAAAGTGAGAAAGAGCTTCACAGAAGACAGCGAGCCTGGGCAGCAGTTTTGCACAAGGCAGGAATCATTCCTTCTAGCCCTGGTGCTGGTGACAGACGCAGAAGCTAGCTTCTGGTTGGGAAATGTGGGAAGTGGTCTTTTCCTGAAGTAGCCACTGGGTGGCAGTGGTGGCATCAGTGGCAGTGGTAGCTGTGTCCAAGGACTAGCAGAAATCTAGGAGAGCTAAGCAAGTTCGCAGTAGTGGGAACCAGAAGCTGGCTCAGCCCAGGGCTTCCCTAGTGTAGTGGACATTGGACTGTCCCCTCATGTGTACACCAAACTTCAAATCACACTTGTCCACCTCTGAAGAGACCAGCTTCATCCTTGAGAGCAAAGTAATGATCAAAATACTTTATGGATTAGTAACATTTATGGTTTACAAAGTACTTTCACACCTATTAACCAATTCACTATGCAGGAAACCCTAAAGGATTGGTATTATTACACTGGAACCTCAGTTCTCAAACTTAATTCATTCAAGAAAACTGTTCGAGCCCTAGCTGGTGTGGCTCAGTGGATTAAGCACCAGCCTGCCATCCAAAGGGTCACTGGTTCAATTCCCAGTCAGGGCTCATGCCTGGGTTGTGGGCCAGGTCCCTAATTGGGGGCACACAAGAGGCAACCACACATTGATGTTTCTCTCCCTCTCTATCTCCTTCCCTTCCCTTCTCTCTATAAATAAATAAATAAATAAATAAATACTTACCAAAACAACTGTTTGAGAGGCAGTTTGTTCAAAAACAGAATCTACTTTGTCTCCTGAGAAACACACGATACAGGTATCAGCATGAAAGGGTCATTGGGGAGAGAATCAAGACCCGAAGTTCTCTTAGACAACCGAGGCATTTTTTCTGTGGACAACCTGGTCAAGAACCAAATTGTTTGAGAACCAAGATGTTCAAGAATCAAGGTTTGACTGTATTCTCCATTTCACTGGTGAGGACACTTGAGCTACAAAGTGGTATCCAGGGTCACATACCACACCCATGCGAAAACAAGGATTTGGATTCAACTGCATCTGGCAACAAACACCTGGGTATTTTATACAGCACCATAGCTGTCATCTACTTAGGACTCAGGCTGTGATTGCTTCCTCCAAGCCTACCTTTGATCTGCCCCCCACCCCCCACAGGGCAAGGATCTCCAGGTTTCCCCCATCCAGGGTTCTGGACCTTCCGGGTGCTCTAGATTCTAGATCTTAGAGCCTCCTCGGCAGGCCTGCCTCCTCCTCTCTCTCCCAGGATCCAGCTGGGCAGCATTCTCGGGACCTGAAGAGCAGGTTCAGAGTCTCCATTGTTTGCCAATTCCCTTCAGAGTGGATTCTGCTCCAGCCTGCTTCCCCTCCCCAAGCAGACCTGGAACTTGCCTCCTGGACCTAACACCTCCATAATCAGGGAGTCTTAGCTAGCCCCAGGAGTCCCAGGCCCTGGACTGCTGACAATTGGATGCTCCCGGGCACTTGGCTCTCAAAACTCTAGGCTCACTTGGCCTCTCTGCTTTCTCTACTGTGTTTAGACCATGGTCACCTGTAGTGAGGGAGAGACATGGAGTGGTGCATAGGAAAGGGTGGAGTCTGTAGGGGAAGCTTATTGACTTGCATACTTGGGGAGGAGTGACCTGCCTCCATGCTATCTCCTCTGACATGTAATAATAAGCATCTCAGAATATTGACATGTTGATCATTTAACTCCCGATTTTGCCTCCAACCTGCTCCTTTTACAGCCATCCCCATCTCTGTCAACAGTAACTCCATTCCTCCAGTTGCTTAGGCCAGGAACCTTGCAGGAATTCTGGACTCATCCCTTTCTCCCCCAGCACACATCAGGAAATCTGCTTTGCAAATCTAGCCAGAATCTGACAACTTCTCACCACCTCCAGCAGCCTGGTCTGTCACCATCTCTATGGGTGACAGCCTCTGAACTGGTCTCCCCCTTGTACCCTGAAGCCCTGCAGTTTATGTCCCACCTACAGCTAGCCAGTGATCCTTCTGAAATGTCCATCAGCTCCTGATGCTTGTCTCCTGTAAAGCTGACATGGCTTCCCAGTGACTGAAAGTAAAAGCCAAGGAGTTCTCACCATGCCTTCCAAGGACCTTCATGATCTTGTCCCTGACAAACTCTCTGATCTCATAATAACCACCCATCTTTTGTGAAGCATCACCCTAATATTTAAAACGTTTTAAAATGGCAATCCTCTCTATCCATGCTTGTTCTTCCTTCTGGACCCCCTTTCCTCCTTTTTTTTCTCCATAATAAGGGTCAAAATATATCTATTTTACTTGTTAATTATATCTTTTCCCTCCCGCTGCTATGTAAGCTTCATTAGAGTTGGAGTTTGTGTCTGTTTTGCCCCTTACTAGTGAACTCCTGGAGCTGGACCAAGTGCCTAGAGCTGGACCAAGGACAGAGCTGCCTCTGGGGAAATATTTGCTTGTCCCTTCTTGGTTTATGGCCAGTGGCTTAGAGAGGTGACCAAACAGCAATCTGGTATATGGATGCTGGAGGCTGCTTCAAGGGCAGGCCTGCTTGGGTTCAAATTTTGGCTCTTCCACTAGTGAGCAAAATACTTAAACTCTCTGCACTTAGTTTTCTTATCTGCAAAGTAGGGACAATAATACTACCTGATTTCATAGAAATCCTTGGGGGGCATTATAAGTGTAAAGCACTTAGTGTCTTGCATAGAGTAGGTGCAACATAAGCATTTGTTATGATCACATGCACATGGAGTGAAGATTTATACAAGTAGTTTAAATTTTCCAAAATCTTTCAATGTCTTACCTTGCAGTTGCCCATGTTAACATTCATTTCCCATGTTCCTGCTCATTTACACAGATTGTATAATCGTCCCATAGCTTTATTTATCTCCAGTGGCCTGGCTCTTCATCTGTGTAAATTTAGACGTTTCTTGTGTACTCTGTCCTACAGTCATTTAGAAGTTGTTAAATAGTAATCGCACTGGGGCCCTTTCGCAATCTGTACGGTGAGTGGGTTGGACTAGATAATCTTCATGGGCCTTGCTGGCTCTGACAGTCTCCCAGGATGGGAGGAGAGACAGGTCACACCCTGGCCCCGCCCCCAAGGATATGCCCTCTGGCTGCCAAGGGGAAGGGTGACAGAGTCAGCTGGGCTCAGCTTCAAGGGGATCAGGTAGGAGACCTGTTTCTTGGGTAAGAGTGGTGATGTGATTCCTGAGCTGGACCTGCAGTCAGCGTAACTGGAGTAGGAAGACATGGGGAGCGGGATAAGAGGGGAGAGGAAGTCACCTAATGAAAAGATGCTCTCTTCACAGAGACACAGCTGCTGTGATGAACTAGGAGACAATTAGGCTCTGGGCATCTTCTCACACTGGTGAGTGCTGGTAGGCCTCTACCCTCTTCAGCTAGCCAAGCTCTGAAAGACAGAGTCAGCTACAGAACGAGAACAATCCAAACCACTGCCTGCTACCCACCACTCCCCTGGCTGGACCAAGGGAGCTCAGGTAGGGGCCTGGCTGGCCTGGGTTGCATCCAGCTTTACTCCTTTCATCTCAGCTCCCACTATTGCTTCACCCATCGCCCTCCCTGTTCTCTGTTCTTGGTGGTTTTTTTTTTTTTTTTTTGCCTCAGGTCAAGGCCAGGGGTTGCAGGGTGGAGGCAGGGAAATCCAGTGCCCTCAGTTCTGCTTTTTTCACCTCTAGGGGCATCATGGCCAGTACAGAATCCTCGCTGCTCACAACCCCAGGCCCCAGCTCAGACCCTGGCAACAGTGAGGTGGAGCTGAACTGCCGGTTTGATGAGCAGTTCAAGTTCATCCTGCTGCCTGTGAGCTATGCAGTTGTCTTTGTGCTGGGTCTAGGCCTTAATGCCCCTACCCTCTGGCTCTTCGTCTTTCACCTCCGACCCTGGGATGCGACAGCCACCTACATGTTCCACTTGGCCTTGTCAGACACTTTGTATGTGTTGTCGCTGCCCACCCTCATCTACTATTACACGGCCCACAACCACTGGCCCTTCAGCACTGAGCTCTGCAAGTTCGTCCGCTTCCTCTTCTACTGGAACCTCTACTGCAGCGTCCTTTTCCTCACCTGCATCAGTGTGCACCGCTACCTGGGCATCTGCCACCCACTGCGGGCCCTGCGCTGGGGCCGCCCGCGCCTTGCCAGCCTTCTCTGCCTGGCTGTTTGGTTGGTTGTTGCCAGCTGCCTTGTGCCCAACCTGTTCTTTGTCACAACCAGCGTCAACGGAGACACCATCCTGTGCCATGATACTACTCGGCCTGAGCATTTTCACCATTATGTCTACTTCAGCTCAGTAATCATGGGGCTGTTCTTCGGTGTGCCCTGCCTGGTCACTCTTGTCTGCTATGGGCTCATGGCCCGGCGCCTGTATCGGCCTTTGCCAGGGGCTGCCCAGTCGTCTTCTCGTCTGCGTACTCTCCGCACCATTGCAGTGGTGCTGACTGTCTTTGCTGTCTGCTTTGTGCCTTACCACATCACCCGCACCATTTATTACATGGCGAGGCTGCTGGAAGCTGATTGCCAGGTGCTGAACATCGTCAACGTGGTCTACAAAGTGACCCGGCCTCTGGCCAGTGCCAATAGCTGCCTGGATCCTGTGCTCTACCTGCTCACTGGGGACAAGTATCGAAGGCAGCTTGGGAAGCTCTGCAGCGGTGGTACCCCCCGGCCCCCTAGGGCTTTCTCCTCCTTGGCGTTGGTGTCCCTGCGTGAGGATAGCAGCTGCAGGTGGACAGCCACCCTCCAAGACAGTGGCTGCCCTAACCCTAGGCAAGATAGATAGATTGTAACACTGGGAGCCTGGAAGGGAGAAAAGAGGGGGTGAGTGCAGGGCAGAGGTGAGGGACCCTGATGGTCACACCTGATATAGCTGCTTCCTCCTCTTTCCAGGCTCTGGTGAGAGACCCTCCCTCTGAGGGTTAGGGGCAGCCAAGAAAATCATGAGTTACCCCATCTTTCATAAATCCTTCAGCTGCCTCTACTTTTTAGCCAAAGGCAGTAGGTAGCACCCACTCTTTCTCTTCTACTTCTTTCTTTTTGTTTCTGTCCAATTCATTGGGACCATTGGTCCTATTTCTTAATCCTACGAGGGTTCCTGGAAAGCTTCCCCAGGCCTCCTTCCCCATCCTTTCCCCCCACATCCTTGTAGAGCAGGTGTTCTCCAGCCAGACCAGAGCATTCACCTGGAGCAGTGGAGCTGGGGCAATCTCAGGACTGGTCTCACTCATTTGATAGAGACAGCCAGAATTGGGAGGCGGGGGAATTGGCATGTCACAAATGCCAAGGATGGGACATATCTGACACCCACACCCACTTCCTGGTTTCCCCCTTGAAGACAGGATAGTCTGGCCTACTGAGATGCCGAAATAGGGCACAGTCCCAGAAAGCCCACATGCCAGGGCCCCCATATGCAGCTGGAGGCATGGCTCTGTTGACCTGGTGTGTAGCCACTACATAGAGAGGGAGCCCTAAGTCTCACCATGGCTTGGGGAGTCTGAAGAGCCTCGGGGACAGGGTGTAAGCTGATAAGGGCCTTTGGAACAGGAATGGGACTGCCCCTCCTTTGTGATGTTTGCTCAGAGCATATTTGACAGTTCTGCTGTATGTAATGAAAAGGAACAGTGGATTGTTCAGAATGAAAGGGAGGAGATCTCACAAGCTGTAAGTTCCAGCATCAAGGGGTAGAGCAGGTTTGTACAGAGGTTGTGGGTGGTGACGGGGATCAATGCCAGAGCTGGCTCTTCGCTGGTCTCTCCCCTTTCTCTAGCTCCTGCCCTACATAGAGAAAAAATCTGTTGCTGGCTCTTTCAGATCAGGCTTTAGGGTGTTGAGGCCAGAGCAGGGCACCAGGACTAGGACAGGCCCCCTCTGAGCCTCCCATCGAGTCACCCACCCCCTTCCAGCTCCATCTTGGTTCTTACAGGCTTATGGATATGGGGTGTGGTGTGGAACTTGGGGTACTAACTCCCAAGCCTTGGGAAGTAAGAGTTTCTGGGCAGGCCTTTGCAAGAAGGATGGGCTCACTCTTCTAGGCACCCCCTTTCTGAAATCACCTTCCAGCCCATTGGCCTCTGGAGTCTTCAGCCTTCCTTTTGTTTTACCCTACTCTTGCTAACCTGTCTCTGATCTCTTAATTGTCTATTAGGTCACTAGGTCTTACTAAGTCCCTTTGGAGAGTAAGATTGGGACTGGTGTGCAGGGAGGAAAATGAGTTTCATGCCCCTGAGTCCCCCTTTGGATTCTTTAGTGTGCCCTCTTTCCCCCTAGATATCCAGGACCTGCTTGCTCCCCAGGGACCCCTTCCTTTTAGAGTAAATTAACTGGCCTTCTTACTAGCCTCCTAGTCTCATGGCCACTGCCTAAACGGTTACACACCCTGTCCTCATCTGCAACTCACTCTCTTTTATTCCTATGACCACTGTCTCTTTGTCCATCTCTCCTACTCACCAAGCCCCACCCAGGAAAGCTGCTCTCTCCATTGAAACTGACCCAGCCTCCCATATGCTTAAATGAGACTAGCTGCCCAGACTTTGTGGTCTGCTACTTTACGGCTGCCTTTGCTCTCACTCTAACCTTAGTTAAACACCTTGATTTCCCCCTTGATCCCATCTTCTCCACTCTCTAGACTGAAGGGGACTGTAGATGAAGCCAGAAGACAAGGACGGCTTGACCCACTGAAATTTCTTGTCTTGGGATTTCATCTAAGCCCCCATCCCTCTTAGCCTGCTGAATTCCTAGTGAACATTCCAGAGCGACTGTCCCAATTTCATCCTACCTCATGATCTCTTAAGATTTATCTCACCTACCCTGGCTGGTGTGGCTCAGTGGATTGAGTGCTGGCCTGTGAACTGAAAGGTCACTGGCTTGATTCCCAGTCAGGGCACATGCCTGGGTTGTGAGCCAGGTCCCCAGTGGGGGGTGTGCAAGAGGCAACCAATCAATACATCTCTTGCACACTGATGTTTCTCGCTTTCTCCCTCTCCTCTCCTCTCTCTAAAAGTAAATTACTAAAATCTTAAAAAAAAACAACCCATGATTTACCTCACCTACTCCAAAACTAAGATCAAATACCTCAATTTCCTTCTGCTTCATTTATGCTAACTCTACTTCTATACCCATCTTGTCTTTCTCCTTTCTTTCCCTGTAGCCCCAGAGGAAGAGGACTCCCTCTTGTTTGCTCTTTCATCTTTCTCCATCCTTTTCAGTCTCTTACATAACTGACTTTACCTGTCTACACACACACACACACACCCAAAACCAAACAAACGAAAATAAAGCATTCCCAATGATACTTAGACCCTGCTGACTCCTTTAGCTACCATTCTCTTCATTCACTCATTCACTGTCTCTTCATTCATTCATTCACGTATTCATTTCACTGTCATTACTAGAAAGAACCCCATAACCCTTGTTTCCTCGCCACAAAATCACCCCTTAGCTTTCCGAATCTGGTTTCCTTCCTACACTTTTTTTTTGTACCTAGAAGAACACAAATTACCTCATAAGTAAAACCTTCAGTGATCTTTTCTCTACCTTTATTGCCTTTGACTTCCCAAGGATGTCCTTGTTGCATGTCCTCTTTAAATTTTTTATAAAAGCGATACTAAAAAAGTTCCACTATGACAAATTAAAGGAAATTTTGGGAGAAAATAATCACCTACACTTTCAAACCATAGACAGTTGTTTTCATTTTCTCATGTTCCAGGCTTTTTCTGTTTGTGTAATACATACATATATATTTTATATGTGTAGACATCATGTACATATATCTTTAAATTCTGTAAAAACATGTTATCATAAGTACTCTCTTTGTGCTACAGTTTTTCATATTTATCATTTCAGTGGCTGTATAAAATTATATCCATGAGCAGATTATATTTTATTTGACTATTCCCTTATCATTGGGCATTTAGGTGACTCCCAATTTTTCTGTGCTTTGAATATCTTAATGCATGTGGCTTTTTTCCTCTTTGTAACTCTGTTCCTAGGCAAGGTTCCCAGGAGTGGGATTACTAGATCAAAGAGCGTGAATATTTTTATGAATCTTGATCTTCAAGAGTACTGCATGAATTTGTAATGCCACAATGACACATGAGTGTTCCAGTTCCCTTGCTGCTCTAGCATTGGGCTTGATAAATCTTTTTGGATGGTTTCAACCATTAATTTGTTAATTTAATGTCTTTGGCTACTCATATGAGATTGAACACTTTGCCATAGGTTTACCATTTGCACTTCCTCTTGTGTTAATGGTCTGTTCATATCCTTCTTCAACTGGCACCTTCATGGTATTCTTATGTATTTAAATATGTTCTTTAACATATTTATTAACACAATATAAATGTTTTTTCCATTTATTGTAGTAACTTTTATTTTAGTTTCTCATTTTATCCCTCTGATTTAAAATTTCTCTCCTCTGACTTTTATCTCTCTCATTACTTCCTCTCTCTTGGCTGGCTTCTCTCTTTCATTTACTCCCTAAAGTAAACAGAATTCTGATTTCTGTCATAGAGCATTTGGGAGTTATTTAATCCCCTTTTCCATCTGGCCCTTGATTTTCTCTTGGAAAGAACATATACACGCATGAGTACAATTCAGTTGACTCATTGTCTTTGAGAGTACCTTGGAAATCTTCTAGGGCCTGGGCACCCCCTCACTTTACAGAGGACAAAACAAGCCCAGAGATATGACTTGCCCATGACTTAGCAAATTAGTGGCAGAGCAGGAACTAAGGCTCATCCCCTGAATCCCAGAGATCCTTCCATTACACCATGTTCTAGGCCGAACTTTCTCCCAAATCCACTTCTAAATCATCAGTTGCCCACTGGACAGTTTCACTTGGATCTTCCACTGTTATTTCCAACACAAGGTGTGAAAAACTAAACTCTCTAAACAAGTTTCCCTACCTGTGTTACTTATTTATGTTCATAGCATCTTCTTTCCTCAAGTCACCTAAGCTTGCAAACTCTCAGGCAACTTGAACTCTTCTTCCTCCCTGTTCCATGAGATTCTGACATTTCTTTCTTCATCATGTCAATTACAACTGGCCTTCCTTTATGATCCCACTGCTACCATTCTAATATTGTCTCTTGTCACTTTATCCTTGACTGACTATCCCAGTCTCCTAACTGATTTTCCTGACCTCCAGTATCTCCTCACAGGAATGCATTCTATACAATGCATATTGCCAAATTCATTGGCCCAAACAGTGCTTTCACAGTTTCACTGTATTACCCAAAACTCTTTCACAGGTCCCCCATGTCTACAGGACAAGTTGAAACTCTTCAGTTAGATAGTCAAGAAGGCATTTTCAGTCTTATTTTCCATACTTCCCTAATACAAATCTCTCTTCTTCAGCTCATTTCATCTCCTCATTTTTTCTCCAAAGAAGAGTTGTGCTTTCCCACCTCTGTACCTTTATTCTTCCCCCACACTAGAATGCCTTCCCTTCCTTCTCCCACTTTTTCCTACCTTGTTTCCAAGGCCAGGCTTAAGTCCTATTTCCTCTTTGAGTCTGTCTCTGTAGTCTCTCACCCAGTGAACTTTCTGGTCACTCCTATGATTATTGCTATGTACATTGGTCATTTGGAACCTTTATTGTCTTCTGCTACTACTTATACTAATATCTTGAATTTCTATTTACTGTATTTTGCCATGTATAATGTACACTTTTTTGCCCAAATTTTTGAGAGAAAAATAAGGGTGTGCATCATACATGGGTAGTACCCAAAATACCTTGTATTTGTTCTTGTGTTTTGTAATTATTTGTTACATATAATTTCTTGTGCCATAATATGTTAAAAATAAATGCTAAAATTCCTTTATAATATGAAAAAAACAAGTATCTAAATATAAATAAATTAAAATTTAAAATGAAAGATTTTTTCCTGAAAGTTTGGGCCAAAAATGTGGGTGCATATTATACACAGGAGAGTGTTATACATGGCAAAATATGGTAACTCTTTGTGTATGTTTGAGTTCCCACCTATAAACCCCTTGAGTTGCTGTGGTAGAAAGGAAAGAGCACAGGACTGAAAGTTGAAAGACCCAGGTTTGAGCCTTGGTTATAAAGTGTGGCTCAGTTGTGCAACTTGGGTGAATCGCTCAGACTTTCTGAGCCACAGTTTGATCATCTGTAAAACGAGGACCATAATTTCAGCTTTAAATACTTCAGATCGTGGTGCAAATCTAGAGATCTAAGCAAATATAAATACTTGTTAGTTTATCATCTCATTTGCTTAATAAATATTTGCCAAATGATTACATGTCAGTAATTCAGTTTAATGTTTCTTCTTCTGGGTATGTTTTCACCTTAAGAGGCTATAGGAACTCCAAGATCTAGGGGCACTTTAGGAATAGTGGAGATAGGGAGAGCATTGGAAAGATATTTTGAAGGAAAATAGGCCTTCTCAGGAGCCCTCACATCCCACTACACTGGCTGTTCACTACTTGGCCCACCTGTAAGGCTAACCTGGAAGTGAAGAGAAGAACAAGGTAGTACATTTGAGTTTTCACTTCCTCCACATTTTCTACTTTTTCACCCCACAGTTCCCAACTGGTTAGGCTAAATGCTTTACTTGGGCCTCTGTTCTCCTTCACTGATGGGATGAAAGCCAGCACTTTGGTGCAGGGGGTGATTAGGAGTAGCAGAAAGAACAAGCAATTGTCAGATAGCCAGACTTGGCTTTGGATCCTTGATCTGCTTATGACTAGCTGTGTGATCTCAGAAAAGTTTCTTAATCTCTCTGGGACTCTGTTTCCTCTTTGGTAAACTGGGGATAGTAATAACTCTTTGGCAGGGATGCTGTAAAGTGTCAATAGAGTAAAAATGAAGAAACATCATTTATTATCCCTGTGAGTGGGAAGCCCTTTTCAACAGTTCTCAAGCTTAGTGTAGCCAGACAAAGAACTAGAACTCTAGATTTGGATTTGGTGCTGCTTAGAAGTGATAGTTCAGATCATGACAGAGAATGGAACTTGAGTGTGAGAAGAAGAAGACTAAGAACAGTTCACTTCGAGATGACTGGAGTGATGGCTAGGGAGGAAACAGGTTGGGACTCTAGTATTGTATCAAGAAAGAAGAGAGTGTCAAAAAGGACTCACACAAGTTATTTTTTAAAATTCCTTTGAACAAAAGAAAAAAATAAGAAAGCAAGCAATAGTGTCAAATCCCTAAGCAAAATCAGGGACGATAAGACAGTCAGAAAGATAATGAAAAACACTTGATTTCCTGCCAACCTGGATCTATGCATACAAAAGATGTTAGCCAATGACATTAACTAAGGAGGCTGATCTCGAATAGCTTTTGTAATCAAGATCTGTTCACATGTGTTTATACTCCTCTTTCCTTTTGAGGTCCCACACGCCTCTACCTCTTTCCATAGATTTAAGAATAACCCACTGAGTGGGTTACGTGCTGAGACCTACAGAGCTGATATTCCCAGTATGAATGAAGATGTGGCTCATCACCAAAAGGAAGTGCAGAAATAGTTGTGTGCAACCAAAAAGCAAGTCTGTCTCTGAGGGCACCTTGGCGTATGTTTGATTGCCAGAGCTTATGTGTTTAGGTCACAGAGTGGGAAGAAGACAAATTATCCTTCCTTGAGTCAAACTAAATTAATCATTAAAACATGGGAACTCTCCAAGGGAAGGAGAGAGATGAAAACTTTCTCAGGGCTGGCTGGTTATTGCTGTAAACTTTGTACCACCACCTGAGGATCTAGTCATGCTCATAGATCTACTGTTGGAAAGAAGAAACCAGATGTACTTGGAAAGCTCAAGAGTAAAATCAACTCATACCCTCTCAAGCAACATGCCGCTGGCACCTGCTCATTTTGTGTATTTCTCATTGATACTTAATTTACTGCTTAGTGTAAGCCTCATTCTCTTCACTACCAATAACCCTTTTCGTCCAGTGTGAATAAAACATTTATTTTTACCCAGTCAGACTTGCTGAATTCTTTTCCAGAGGGTAGCCATTGCTCTGGTTCTTTAAGGATTTTAGCTACTTTGATTTTACAAGTTTTTGTCTTTATTCATTTCTCTAATGCAGTTTCCCAAAGCACATGTTCAAGGATAGTGATAGGTGTTACTAAGTTTGTAAAAGCTTGGGTTAAACAATGTTAAGAAGATTTCTCTAGTACTGGATTTATCCAGAGCCTTTAACATCATAATGTCCATTGTAAATTTCTAAGCAGAAGGGGTTCTGTGTTATACCTACCAAACTTACTGACATATACTAACCCTAACCCCAACCAGTAGACTTCTGCTTAAATCTCACTGGCCAGAGTGAGATCATGTGGCCAACCTGAGCTATGTATATGGGAAGTTGAGTTTATTGCTGCTCAAAACCCAGTTGGGGTTCTCTGGGTAAGGAAGACTGGGATAATGGGTAAACATAACATAAAGACCACCATACAGAAAATTAGACAGTCACTGTTTGTATGTTGGTGTATACCCTTCCAGATCCTATCTTACACACAGATGCAAGGGACACAGTAGACCCATTTTGGCCAAATGCTGGATGGCCAAGAGTTAAAGTCAAGATTCAACTAAAACTCAGGACAGAGTTAAATATTATTATCTATTTTAGCAGGAATCCCTGGGATAGCAGAATAAATCTAAAGTTTTATATAAATAATTAGTATTATTGCAACTTACAATCTTCAGTAGTCATTTTAAAGAAATTTGATCTAACAGTGCAGCAACTATAACATCTCTGCACTGTGAGCTGCTTGGTTGTTGCTGTGCTCTCTAGTTTGCACATTTGACATATTAAAAAACGTTAACTTTCAGCCCTGGCTGGTGTAGCTCAGTGGATTGAGTGCCAGCCTGTGAACCAAAGTGTTGCTGGTTCAATTCCCAGTCAGGGCATATGCCTGGGTTGCAGGCCAGGCCCCCAATAGGGGGTGCATGAGAGGCAACCACACACTGATGTTTCTCTTCCTCCTTTTCTCCCTCCATGCCCTACTGTCTACAAATAAATAAATAAAATCTTTTAAAAAATGTTCACTGTCAGCTGAGGTCACTGGAAAAGAATGAGTCACTCTCTAAATGGAATTAGGTAAATAAAATTTAAATATAGTTCCTAAAATTTACTCTAATGTTGTTAATGTTAGTATGTCAAACAGTTCTATAAAGATTAGAATTAAGATATAATTTAATCTTTATGGTTAAAGTTTTCAGAAGCATTTGTTGGTTCAAAGAGGATATAGCATTGTTTCTTTTTTTTTTAATTAATTAATTTACTTATTTTATTGATTGATTATGCCATTACAGTTCTCCCATTTCCCCCTTCATTCCCCTCCACCCTGCACACCCCTCCCACCCACACTCCCCCTCTTCAGTTCATGTCCATGTATCATAAGTTCTTTAGCTTCTACATTTCCAACACTACTCTTGCCCTCTCCTTGTCTATTTTCTCCCCACCTTCTATGCTACTTATTCTCTGTACCTTCTCCCCAACCCTCTCCTCCCACTCCCCTGTTGCTAACCTTCCATGTGACCTCCATTTCTGTGGCTCTGCTCCTGTTTTAGGTGACTGCTTAGTCTGCTTTTGTTTTAGGTGTGGATGTTAATAACTGTGAATTTGCTGTCCTTTTACTGTTCCTATTTTTATCTTCTTTTTCTTAGGTAAGTCCCTTTAACATTTCATAGAGTAAGGGCTTGGTGATGATGAACTCCTTGAACTTGATCTTATCTGAGAAGCACTTTATCTGCCCATCCATTCTGAATGAAAGTT
>PVKM010015197.1:0-28161 GCA_004027735.1 Carollia perspicillata | reverse complement strand
GTCCCCCACATCCTCCGTGCCCATGAGTCCTCTATTTGTGTTCCTTTGCTTGCCCCCACCTTCTTGTCCCCATTATATTGTTCTTTCCGAAGGAGTTAGATGGTTCTCATGGATTTCTTTTCATTTTTTTTATTCTCAAGTCTCTCTTTTCTTCCATCTGTGTCATTTCTAGATTTCTATCTTTGATATCACGAATCTTTCCTCCATCTGGTCAGCTCTGTTTCTTAAGCTTTCTAGTTCATTCTTCCTGTCTTTTATTGGGGTGTTCATCTCAAGAATTTCTATTTGGCTCTCTTTTTACAGTTTCAGTCTCTTTGATAAAGTACTCCATTCCTTCATTGCTTTTATTTTTGAGTTCACTAAACGACCGTGTTTTCTTGTATCTCATGGAGTTTTTTCAGAACTGCGATCCTGAATTTTCTGTCATTTGAATCATTTCAAATCATTTCTGTCATTTCAATGGCTTTAAGTTTATCTTCTGTAGTTTCTACATTTTCTTTCTGAGCTGCCTCGTTACCTTGGCTGTTTATGATATTTGATGCAGTCTTTCTTGGCCTGCCATCTCTGGGAATGAAATCAACTAACTTTCCTTCCTTCCTTCCTTCCTTCCTTCCTTCCTTCCTTCCTTCCTTCCTTCCTTCCTTCCTTCCTTCCTTCCTTCGAGGCACTTCTTTATTTAGTAGGTTGGTAAGAAGACTTTCTTTGGTTTTCCAGTAGATGGTGCTGAAGCACAAGTTTTTTAGTTTCCCCTGCAGTGCTCTGACTTCTCTGATCTCTGCGAAGCAATGCAAAATGCCCATGTTCCTTGAGGAGAGGAGTGTCCCCTCTGTGATCAGGGGCCTCAGTCCCAGGGCACCACTCTCTTGGGGGAATGTGGTGGATGATGTGGTTTCAGTCCCTGGATCCCAGCACTGGCCCTGGTGCCCAGGTGCAGCCAACAGTGCCGCTGCAGTGGGTGGGGTGAGCTGGGCAAGGCTGGCTGGTGCCTTTGTAGCTTTGTTCTCCTAGTAACGGTGACTGCCAGACTTCAGCCACCTCACCACTTTATCTCCACCCCTTGTCCCTTGGATTAGCCTCAGCGTGTACCTGCTGCTCAGGGAAAATGTGTCCGTCTCTTCAGCACTCAGGGCTGCAGATAATGTGCTCCGTAACCCACCACTCAACCACTACAGCTTCTGGCGCCTGCTGCTAGCTCTAGGAGGGTGAGGGAGGCAGCCAGGCTTTGTGGCCTTGTTTTTGTGCCTGGCAGTGGTGGTCTCCTGACAACTGTGACACCCCTCTCTGCCTGGTCTCTGCTCAGGTCACTGGGGTCACCTGCCTTGCATCTGACCACTCTGGCAGGAATGCTCACCTCATTGTCCCTCTGTGCTGCTCTGGGCGGCCTGCACAACCTGGTGCCTCCCTTCTTCTCGCCGGAGAGCTGCAATGAGACCTGGGCTGCGTCCCTGGCACCCATTTCTGCTGTGCTCCCTTCCCTCCACCCCTGCTCTCTCTGACTGGCCCACCTCCAGATGTTTCATTTCATGGATCTCTCAGACGTGCTTGTGTGTTGAGCAGGGGATCCTTCGTTGAACTAGGCTGTTCAAACCGGCATGACTTCAAGGGGAGAGGCCAGGGGAAGTTCTCGTGGTACCATTTCTCTGATGTCAAGAAATAATCTGTATATTATTTCCACCTTTTGGGGATTTTTTTTTACAAAAGCTTGAAAAGTTTAAGATAGTTTTGAGGGCATAAAAAGATAAATCATAGGGATGATGTCATGCTTCTAAGCATCGTCCCGGCAACCTTGAGGTTAAGGAAACCTATCCTGCCACTCTGTTCTTTGTGTTGTATTTTCACAGTCCAACTCAGGCTTTTGTGGTGGTATAAATAGCTTCTCCTCCTTGCAACGTAAGATAAACTAGGACTGGATGTAAAATTTGGATTAATAACCAAGTTTGCAAGTTGCTGATAGTATGCTAACTCCCTCTGGTTTATTTCGTGCAGTCAATGTTCCCATCATTTCGTAATTGAGTTTTTTACTAGGAAACTTTTACAGGTGTTTTAAAACCCAGCTTCTATGTTGTTCTCACACGCTGGAAAAGTTTGACGGGTCCCTTGAGGATAGAGACAATTCTGCATTTCAAAGATCCACTTTGAGGTTTATCTTATCTTTATTTTTTCCAGGGAGGAGAATTAGGTACTGAAGACCAGACAAAATACCTTGCCAGAAATTCATCTGGGTACTAGAAGTAATTCATAGTTTTCCTATTTCCTCCACTAAAACATTTTCCTGAGATAATGTGACCTTCATGGTCTATGATGAGAAAGGCCTGGTTTTCATCTTAAATCCATGGTTCCTTAAAAAATAATCGAATCTCTTGTGCATTTTTGAAGACTATTTTGAACGGCAATATTGGGAAACTCAAGGTGTTCCCCGATCCTAATGCTTAAATGTGTCCCAGTGTCTTACTGGAAGGAGATTTGGGGATTAAGTCCCCGAAATTCTCAAATTTGAATTTGCCAGGAGAGAATCCTGGGCTAGGTTCCGAACTGCTGGCAGAGGCTCCCCTGCTCGTGGAAGCGGCCCGGTGCTGAGGGAGAGTCAGCCTAGCTGTGCCTTCACTCAGGGAGCTGAAGACTGGAGTGTGCGCTGGGCGGTGTTCAGAGACTGGAGCCCCAGTCCTGCGTGAAGAGATCCTATGCAAGTTCTGTTCCAGAGTCCTGTCTTTGGAGGCATAGTTGTTAGGAGGGGGCCCAGCAGGACCCTCTGGAGGCACTGAAATCCGAATACTGTGGGTTTCCACCTCTTGGCAACACCCTAGGAGCCGTGAAAGCCAGAGGCAATGGCCGAAAAGGCGCCACCCCTGAGAGCTGCTGCTCGGTTTGCCTTCCCAGCCGTGGGCTCCCTTGAGAAAGGACTAGGTCCCAACTGTTGACCTAAGACTCATAGGAAGGGCACATTGTGTGAGATCGTCGGGGTTATTCTACTAGTCACCCAGGAAGGAGAACATGAAGATCTGCTAAAATATTTTGAGGGTTTGACATGTAAAAAATGTAGTAGGGCTAGGAACCAATTACAAAGTCCTTTGGATTTTTGGCTGGGTGGATGTAGCATTGGGAAAGACATGTGTTCCTCTCTTATACTTAAGTGGTAAAGCCCTGAAGGTATTACCTCTGTGTTGTGCTTAAGAGCTCTTGTGTGTGTGTGTGTGTGTGTGTGTGTGTGTGTGTGTTAGATTCTCTTGGGAGTTCCTGAAGCGCCTCTAACTCTGCCCTGTCCCAGAATTTGCTCAAAGAGCCTGCAGTCAGGTTTTAACGAGTAATCGTGAAACTCCCCTCTACAGCCAGGATCCAACTGTTCTGCCGCCAGCACAGCCAACGAAGCAGCCCACTGCTGGCGAGAGACAGTCACTGCTCTAACATCCTCCAGGCAGCCAGGAATGAAACACAGCGGTAAAACGGCTGTCCCAGGCAAAAAGTTCCAACTTTTAGACCCAGACTGTTTTCCAGGGCTCCTGTTCAGTCGGAGCCTGCATGGTGTGAGGTGGTTCATGGTGATAAATGACTCAGCTCTATTATTTCATAATGTCCTATCTCTTTTTCTCCTTACAGGGGTCATACCTCTTGTTTGTCTCTCCCAGGTTGTACTTCCCTTGTCCCTCAGCCCCTCCAAGTTCTGGCACCCAGGCCGTTCCCTTCGTCAGTATGTATCTGGATGTGCTCCTGTTTCCAACCTCTCGATCAAAACGTTTCCTTCCTGAATGCCTTTTTCTATAGCATTCTGAGAGATGGTTTGCTTTCCTCTAAAAAATGTTAGCTCTATGAGGAATTTTGTTCCAGACTCATTTATTTGTGCTGACAACAAAATCTGATACTCGGCCAATTTGGGCCTCATAAAACTTTGCTTCATTTTAACTGGTGATAGCTAGTGATAGCACAGAGAAGTTAAATGATAGACATGTAGGGTTTCAGTGATCAGAGGGTACTTAAGTTTCTATCATTATTAATTTATTTATATTCACGGATTCATGCAGTTGTTCAGTAAGTATTTATTGTGCATATATCCTGTGGAAAAAGTGAGATTCAGTCTCTATATTTATGGGTCTTCTAGTCTAATGGGAAAGCTGGCAATACTCAAATAATCGCACAAATAACTTTAAAAATCACCACTGTAGTAATACTATGCACAAGTAAGGAGAATTGACATAATGGGAGGTGAGAGACAGCTTCTCTGAGTGAGTGAGACTCGAGATGATGTCTGATGGAAGACTGAATGTTACCTGGAGGGCAAGTGGCGTGGCAGGTGGGGGAACAGCATGTGCAAAGGCCCTGTGGTATGGGGGTGCAGGTACATTTGAAGAACCAAAAGGAGGACTGTGTGATAGGAGTGCAGAGAGCCTTCCTGGATTTCCAAATAGCTAGTGTAAGTCACAGAAATACTGTAGGTGGAGTGGGTCAGGTGATCAGATTTGCATTTCAAAAAGCATACAGATTCAAGGAGCAAGAGTAGCTGGAGGTGGACCAGCTGTTCTCACTGTAGCCTGGGTGAGAGTGATGGTGCCTTGGATGGGGTTGGTGCTGTGGGGGAGATACGGAGATGCGGATGGAAAAGAAAGGCAGTAATTTAACAAAACTTGGTAAAGAGGAGAGGGTGATGTCAGTAATGAATTTTAGAGTTTTGGCAAACTTAAGTGGATGGTTGAGGGACAGTGAAAGAAACCAAGTTCATGGTGGAAGATCACAAATTAGTTTCCTCTTAGAATGAGGTACTTTGGGATCACTGAAGTGGATTTAGATATCTGGAACTGAAGAAAGGGTGTGGGAGATAGTTATAAATGAGAGGACCAAGACTCCAAGTAATTCTTGCTTGAAGTCACACAGCTATTAGATAGTAGAGCCAAGATTAAATTTGGGTCTTTTTTGCTTCTTGATCAAGCATCTCCTTATTGTTGCAAAGAGAGAAAGCCAGGTGCAGCGAGGTCGGCTTCTAAGGTAGGCATAGTCCCCTTCCCCTGCCTCAGTGATTCTACTGTTGATGGAAAGGCAAAAGTAAATTATTAGAAGAAGAGAGCGTATGCTTTGTGCTTTCTGTCTAATTTCATTTGCATTGTGAGATTTGAGATTTATGTTCACATTCTGATTTTATATTTCCTTTATATCCAAATATTAACAACTTGCTAACAGATTGGATTTGATCGTCCCTCAGAAACAAAAATGATACTCAATGAATAAATGTAAAGTGATTAAAATTGATTGCAATACCTTGTCATGTTTTTAAAAGATAAAAAAATGTGTGTGTCTCGGAAAGATTTTGCATGTCAGTCCTGCTGTGGTCTTTGTTTTATTGTGATTTTTAGGTTTTTTTAAAGCATTTTTTATATTGTTTTAGGAGAGAGAAAGAAAGAGAGAGGAAGAGAGAGATAGAGAGAGGAGAGATAACACTGATTCATTGTTCCCTTACTAATGCATTTATTGGTTGATTCTTGTATGTGCCCCGACCAGGTATGGAACCCATGACTTTGACATTTCTGGATGATGCTCTAACCAACTGAGCTACCTGACCAGGGCTGTGGTCTTAATTTTAAAACAGCAACTTTCAACTTTTTCATCTCATGGCACACATGGACTAATTACTAATATTCTGCGGCACACCAAAAAAATTTTTTTGACGGCCTGACAAAAAATACATACAATTTTGATTCATTCACACTGTAAAACTTTTGTTGTGTTGGCTGTTGTCATTTTTAACTTGACAATTGAAGGGAAAAGAGGTCAGTGCCCCTGACTAAATAGTCAGATACTGCATGTTTTAAAAATTCTTGCAGCACACTGGTTGAAAATCACTGTTTTGGAAGACAGAAGAAAGTGGTACAGGAGAACTGAGGGAGGACCACAGTTTTCATTAAGACAGGACTGGGGATATCCCCAAAGAGCCTATGTTTTGTGTGATCCTAGTGAACAAAGAGCAGATGTGCCCCTTCTTCATTGTGATGTGTCTGCTCTAAGGAGAGCAGGGTACGCAGAAGCAGCGAGCTGTTACATACAGGAGCTTTGCATTGTTATGATTTTCTAGTGTGTGTGCCCAGAGCAGCATTCAAAAACGTTAATGATACTATTAATTCCTACACTCCATTTGCAAATTTAAAATGACCTATTCTTCTGCAAGGCTCAAATCTAACTTTCCATTACATGGCATGAAAATGTCTCAAATCTTTGATTTGTTTTTCAAGAGAAGGATGATTTAAATGTTCTTCAGTGTCCTTTCTCTTATCTCAAAGATGCTTAAGGGGGTTTTAAACCTGAAATTTCCATTTCAATGCAGTCTGAAGTTACCCAGAGAAGACTACTGGCAAATTCTCCCTTCCTCTGTTCTCCACCTCTCTCCTCACTCCCACACCCCTCCCTCCAAGGGTCTGTGGGGCTGGCCAAGCAAAGTGGTGTGGCACATCCTCCTAGAGTATTTTCTTCTCCGTATCCATTTTCTTTTGTGTTTAGGGTTTGCTTTGTTTACACTTGTTAAAGTTGGCTTTGAAATGAAATGACTGGTGTTATTTCAATGTAATGGAATACATCAATACGGGGGGAGGGCAAAAGGAGGTATACAGTTTTCCTATAGAAAATAATGCAATAATGAATGATTGTGTTAATAATAATCCAGTAATTAAACTGTTTCACGTGCTCACAACGGTAAACCTACTTCTGCCCCACCTTCGTAGTATGTTTTGAGGGCTATAAGAAATGCCTATAATCAATAACCCTCGAATATACTCCTTTTGGGGTAGCCTGGTGCTTAAAGTCCCGTATCAGTTACTGAGTTAAACCACTAATAGGTGCGCCTAATGTGTGACCATCTTCCAGGGAGGATTCGGATTTAGGAAAAGGTGAGGGAGGTATCTGAGCATCTTACTGCTCTAATCGGGGATAACGTGTGAATGCCCTGATGCATCCTGGTGCATGGCCTGTGTTGTGTTACTGTCTAGTCTAGGTGTGCTGCTTCATGGTGAAGTGCCTGACGTAGGACTGGGACTTGGAGGTGTTTCGGGCTGCCACGGGGGTGTGCGGCATGTGTACCATGCAAGCAAACATTGCGCCCTTGTTGCTCACTCCTCTTACAGTGCCCCGTGGAAGGTGTAGCTTGCCTCCTCTCAGGGAGGGTGGTGGGATGACCAGATCACAAAGGGGGAGAGACCGGTTCAACTCTTATTTTACTTTCACGTCTTACAGCAAGAAGAGTGCTTTTCAAATTGGGAAAGTTGGAACAAACAGCCATGATAGATAGTATCGATTTTGAAAGCTGGGTTCAAGTTTACAGACCCAGGTAAAAAGGAGTTCTTCAATAGCCTCTCAAAAAGCTCCAGTGTTCTTTGCTCAGTCATTGAGAATGGGAAAGGTGCCAGAATAACGAGGATGTACACATGTCTCTCTAATGACTAAAACGGAAAACAGTAGGTTTCGGTAAATGTGTGAATGGGGAGCAGGAAGAGCAAGATGGCGGCTACTTCATTGGCCGCCTCCAGGAGTCTTGGTCCCAGAGGTAGACTGCTTTAGTGCATTTTCACTGCTGGGTTCAATCTTTCCTCCTTTTCTGTGGTTGAGATCCAAGTTTTCTCAGGATCTCTGGTTCTTTCAGGCTCTCAATATCCCTGCAAGAATGCTCTTTCCCCAGGTATATTTGCTTATTTTAGAAAGGCGTTTTCTGCGTTTTATCCTGAGGGTGGACGCACGTTGCTGCTATGGCCTGACAGGGTTCATTCTTGCAAGGTGGGTGCTACTTTTCACCTTTGGTTTGTTCAGTCTGACCTTGAGGTGTCTCAGGCTCTGTGGGGAAGAACTGCAGTTCCCTCCGTGGCAGCAGAGCTGTACTTTTTCCTGGCTCATGTTTCCTGGCTGTTCTGATTCCAAGTGCTTTCCGTCTTCAAGGATTCCTCTGATTTCTGATCTGTTGATGGTCAACTTTCTTGTTTTTAGCACTGGTATGGGATCGTCTTTTGAAATTATGGTTCTTTTCATTTCAGAAGATCTGAGTGAGGAAGAGGAGTGGTACAGGACAATTTTGAAAAAGAAAGTTATGATTTATAACAAATATAGAATGAAAACATGCCACAGGCTTTTATTTAACTTATTAAATAATGATAGAACCAGTATATATTAAAACTCTTTCAAAAGAGAATTCAGAGAACAGGCAAATATATAGGTCATGGTGTTGCTGTTGGTCTTTAGCTAATTATTGATGAGAAAGGGGGGCAAAAAGCGTTAGACATGGAGCTGAATAAAGTGGGGAACATGAGCCTGTTTGCTCCACCAGGACGCTACAGCTTTTCACACTCTGGGGGACCACATCCTTGCTCTGCCAAGGGGATTAACACTCCTTCCTTTCCTGTTCTGGTACTGGATTATTGGGCAGCACATGAGGAGGTGCTGGACCATACAGGTTAGTCTAACTAGGGGGTGCAAACCCATCCAAAGCTAGGGAAACTTGGGAAGTCAATTGGTCTTTTGGAAAAAGCTTCTGGTCTTTTCCAGGCTGCAGCATAGCAATGGGCTGTGGCTGGAAACACACGCCATACTATCCAGACGCTGGACTGGACTGGACTGTGACGTGGAGCAGAAACTCTGGACATTGGCTTTTGTCTTGGCTTTGCTACGGACTTTTTCCACAATGTGACAAGACAGAGGTGGGACACTGGGAAGTCAGGAGGGGAACACCCTTAATTTTACATCATCAGTAAAGTTGACCACAGAACCCCGTCCTCCTGTGTGAGTCTCAGGAAGTTCTTTTCCTCTTGACACTCCAAGAACTTGTTCCCCACTGATAACAATGGGAATGAGGAAAGGAATTTGCTGACATACACAAAGTGATCAAAATCCATGGGAAGATAAAATGCCACGTTTGGAATATTTTTTCCCTCATGGGGATGCCAATTGCATTTCCACTGGGCAAATTTCACTTGTACTTCTTTGACTACAAATCATTTGCTCTATGTTCGGTTCTTTTAATAATTTACAGAGTTATAAAACAACTCAGTGGGAGTGACAATGGGAGGCAGACATACGTGGAAGGCTGCACAGGACAGGACACTTAATAATCTTTGTTTCGAGGTTTTTTCCATTCCCCTGCCCAACCCCCAACATATCTATTAGTTGCCACTTCTCCTTTTTGCATTGCCGTCAGGCTTTACAAGCTCTTCCTGTGAACTGAAATGACTCTTGTCAAGGTTAGCAATGATCTTCACATTTGTATATTCAGTAGATGCTCCAAAGGACAACTAAGTCAAATTCTGAGCAGCGTTTGGTATAGTTGATTAACTTTCTACTTCTTCATACACTGTCTTTCTTTACTGGCTGCTTCTATTCAGTTCCCATCCTGGATCTTCCCCGTCTTTCAACCTGTAAGCACTGCAGGGCCCAGGGATTGGTTTTGAACTTATCTTCACGAGTTCTTGCTCCCTAGGTGACCTCATCTGACACTAGGGCTTTAGGCAGTCTCAGTGAGCCAATGATTTCAAAATTTTTGTCTCCAGCCCTAGCATCTCTTCTGAGCTCCAATTTGTATCTTACTGTCTGCTTACAACTCTGCAGAGGTTTCTTAATAAATTCAGAACTGGACTCTGGGGCTTTCCGCCTCCTTACATGCCCTTTGTCCAGCCTTTGTGGTTTCAGGAAGTGGCAGCTCTCTCATTCCAGCTGCGCAGGCCACAGAACTTGGAGTCACCCTTGATTCCTTGATGTCCCCTCTCCACCTTACTCTACCCCTTCAGCAAGTTCCTGGGGCTCTCTTTTCAAAATGTCCATGGTATCTGACAGTATTTTACTACTTCTACTGCATTTTTATTTTGGGTGTCCATGTGCCCTCCCAGATAAAATTTGGAGGCACAATTGTCATGGAAGAAAAACAAAATATGGATTCGTGTACAAACGGAGGGTTCTGAAATAGTCTGCTTATGTGACCATGACATATCTGGGCATATTCACGTTCCAATTGATAGAGTACTTTCCCAAGGTCCCAAGTCCCATCTTAGTTCACAGTCAGGATCTCTGGGTGGTGGTACCTTCCCAGATGTGGCTCTTCATGGACCAGTAAATTCATAAACTAACACACAGGCTCTCCACCTGCGAATACCACAATAGGAGGTGGTGGAGTGGAAACAAGATACCTACAATGGAAACTCCTCCTTGGAAAAGTGGGGAAAGGAAAGCCTGTCCACAGCAGTTACCAAATCTTTTTGGGCACGAGTAGTGATGATCCCTCTCCACAGTGGTAGCATGGTGTCCAAGATTAATGAATTCTTCTGGAACCCTGGTCCTGCTTTCTGGGCAGAATCCCCTTATCTTTTGTCCTCTGTGGCCCCTGGCTCTGCCCGTCCAGGTTAAATCTGAGCTCTTTAGAGGGGATGATTTCTAGGGGCTTCTTTCATTTACAAAGATTGCTTCATATTGATGCAAGTTTGTGGGCCCGGGTGGCTCTAAGGGGTTAAAGCTGCCTAAGTTTTTACAGGCAAAGCTTATAGTTTCTATGACTATAAATTCTCATGCTTACTTAGTAAGATTCCAGGCAGTCCCATGTTTAAGTATCTAGCCAAGGTCACGTCTGGACATAATTTTAAGGTTGAAGACACTAATTTTTTACCTACTGGGCCCTGCTCCATGCTCTTCTCTCCTAATTTGATGTTCCCTATCTTGGGGCTGTATGAAACATTGGCTTGGGTGGGAAGGCAGCACCTTTAATTTGGTTTCAAACAGAGAAATGTCATGACTTTTATGTGACCTTTGTATGCCAGAGCATCAGTGGTCTCTTAGAAAGGCTGCAGCTTTGAAACTTGCTTCTCATTGTTTCAGTTTAGGGTGTGAAAGCAGTTGGCTTCCCAGGCCTGGAAGCCTCCAACGTTGCAGGCAGAAAGAACATCCTTTGGAGGGCTCCAAACTCCCCACCTCGGCTTGCGAACTAGTTCGCTCTGGGCTGAGTTTATCTCTTTCATAGGGAAGGAGCACAAAACACAACATTTAAATCCCCCCCGCCCCGTTATGTCCTTGAGTGTTCCAGGATGTCTTGGTCAGCACATGATACCCTTAGGTATAGTAGGGTACAGTATAATCATCTATTTGCCACATCAAAACAAGGGTGCTTCTTGGTCCTGTTGTATCTGTGTCCTCTTCACTTCCCCCCGATAACTTACACTATGTCAATGTCATTTATCCTAGTTTTGGTCCCACACTGTCCCTAACTTCCAGGCATAAACTGTGGTTTTCATTCAAGTTAGATTCAGCTGAGAATAACGGAAAAACCCCAAACACTAGTGACCGAAATGAACTGGAAACTTGCTTCTCTCTTGTGTGAAGGTTGCGGATTGGCAGTCCGGAGCTGCTGTGGTGACTCTGGCCACAAAGTCCTCAGGGAGCCAGGCTCCTGCTCACTGTGAACTGTCCCTAGGGCATGGCCCTTGTCCTTGTGTGCTCCAGCCGCCACATCCACGCCCCAAGGAACAAGACAAAGGGGGAGAAAGGAACAAAAGGGGCAAAGGGTGTACCCACTCAAGTTCCTGGGTGTTACACGGCACTCCACTCACTGTACTTTTCAGCCAGAGTTTCCTCACGCAGCTGTGCCGTCCCCATGGAATGGTAAGTGGGGGGAGCAGAGTGGGCACCTACAGGCACCTCTGTCATGGTGGCTTATTCAGTGAACGCCAGTTAGGTTCTAATTTCTCTGTGGCAACTCCTTTCTTATTGCAGTGTTAAGGTGACCTTTCTCCTTCAGCTTTATCAAGATGTGATTGATGAAAAACCGAGTGTACTGTATTTAAGGTGTACAACTTGATGTTGTGATATACATCAAGTATATGATTCTAAGGTGAGTTTTCAAACGCAAATCAATGACATGGTGTAATTTACAGTGGAAGCTAAAATAGCTAGGAATTCACATTCTAACACTCCATGGTCTAACTGAAGTTACTTCTGAAAATACAAAAAATTTGTAACTACTGGCTTTTCTCACTTTTCAGCAATGTTGCCTGGCAGAAGCCTCACCCACCACAACCCATTGTGAAATGATTCGCTCCCAATCATGTTAGTTAACGTGAGAACCAGGGCCAGCACTTGGTTCTTTCGGTGTCTAAACTAAGTCTCTTCCCACAGTGTCGTTATGTGAAGAACATACTAACATATACAGACGTAGACACGAAGGCCTGCATTTTCAAATGGGTAGATAAACCACGGGCCATCATTCTACAAGGAATTAATGGACATGCCACATAAGATGGGGCCATGTTCAAAGCTGAGAAAAATTGGTTGTTGAAATACATTGGCTTTCTTCACTGCCGGATCTCAGGCTCTGCAGTATGTTAATGTGCATTGTGAGTTCTCGCGACATTTGTACTGCAAAGTCATCTGACCACTGAACACTGCATTTCACTCGACACCCCTGTCACCTCACCCAGAAAACTTTGTCATGGGTTACAATGTGGGAACTGCTCAGATATGTAAGGAGCAACTACGTCACCATGCTGCAGTGAATAAAAGAGCCCTCATCCCAATAACACACAATCGAATTGGAGAAAGAAACCACGAGTACATGAAAAATGAAAGTAAATTACTTGAATTCATGTAACATTTAACAATCGTCTAATTAACGCCTACTCTATGACATTTCAGCGCCCCAGGCCCTGGGGATGAAACAGAGCAACACAAATGAGATCCTTTATCTTAGTTTACTTTTAAGTGAATAATATAGCAGCTCAAGACCTTGTTCATTTTTGGCCAATACATCTCAAATGAACAGTGTTATTCTCAATTTGTGGACCATATATTCTAGTGAATGCAGAATTATTTTATAGGATTCATGAGTGATTACACACTCACACACACACACACACACACACACACACACACCCCAAACATTGGCTGCAGACTAAATAAGTAAATAAGACAAAGTAGCATTGTTGTGTTGGGGGTGGCATCAGGTTTTAATTTTAAACAGATGTTACTTGGCTAGTCAAAGCATGTTGTTACAGGCAGAGAAGCAGCTGTCAATTCCTTGGGGAGGGGATCCTGTATGATAAGGGCACCTGGTTGGAAGGTTGGAACTAGCAGTTGTTTATTTTTGCTGTAGGGTGATGCAGGGAGAAATGACCAGATTTCCATTTCATGCGTCATCGGCACAGCAAGCCACGCAGGTCTCCTTTCCCTTCTGCTCAGGTCACAGGTCTCACAGTGGCTTTTTCACTATTGGCCCCAGAACTAATTTCTTTTTAGGAAGATGCAAAATAATCCATGAATATGAGAAAACGATCTAGAGCTGGTCTTTCTCCACCCCAGAGCAGAGCACTGGCTGCTCTGCTGTTGTGATGCAGCCCCTGAGGGAGGCCGCTGGTGGCCCAAAGGAGCTGGGGAGATGCAAGATGCTAGCATTTCCATGGGGGAGGGGCAGCGAGGAGGTGATTTCCATTAAGACACTGGCATCCCCTAGACCTGCTCTGCACCTAGAGTGCTCCTTATTGGGGTGACAGGAGCAGACCGGCTCTTACATGGTGGAATCGGGGGCACAGTCTGCTGGCTCCCGTCCAGCTTCTAGTCTATACCTGCTGCATTTCAAGAAGAAATGCTCGACAGTGGCTCTGCCTGAGAGAGTTGGCTTTTGTGGCATGTTAGCTTTTATTCTGGGAAGGCTCATGTAACAAAGAGATCCTTGTAAACTATGTCCTTAGTGAGTCATGAGTGCTCTGCTATCGAAGAATAGTATTTATTAAGCATGGGACACGAGGCTATATATAAGGTAGATGAAAAGAGGGACCCATGTGTGTCTGTCTCAAAGAGGGGTTGCAGAGTGAAAACTAAGATGTGGACCTGTGGCAGGGCGGCCCGGGGTGTGCATAGCTGTGTGATAATGCACGGCAGAGATTAAATGCAGCAGGGGCTCAAAGAAAGAAGGCATTAGCAGGGTGAGGGAGTCGGGCTGAGTGGAAAAAGTAGAATTAAAAGTAGAATTCGATCACGCCATCTCTGCCTTCTTTTCTACTGTTTGAGTTCGTGAGTCTCCATTTCATGTGGCTGCACATTCCTTGGAGGTACAGAGGGTCACAGACATGTGTACTATTGGTGTGGACAGTCTCTAGCTCATTTTTGTGGCCAAGATACTTTTCCCAGTGGAGCAGGACGTTTTAGGTCAGGAAGATCAGAAAAGAGATGAATTGCTTCTGGTGGCTCCCTCTGACTGGCAAAGGACACCCGCAGTCCCCTGACTGGGCGTGAAGACGCTTCAGTAACAGCACCCTGGATGTTCCTAAGTCACTTTCATGAGGTGACTGGAGTTGTGCACCGATGTCACACAGCAGGCATCACAGCGCAGTGCAGACGCGGCGACGGCACTGGCAGAAGGGTAGCAGAAGGCCCCGCTCCCACTGCTCCCCCAACGCCATGGAGCTCAGATGTGTCAGCAGCACAGTGAGCTGCTGTGCAGACGCCTGGTCCCAGCTGCAGAGGCAGAGAGGCAGAGCTGCTGCGACCCTCACAGCCTCCCAGGGTCAGTAATCGAAGCCTGCCCAGGACCTGTGAGAGTAACAAGGATTCTTCAGCAAGACCATTCGGGGACAGAACAATGATGCGGAGCCACAGGGAGGTGAAATAAAGACGACTGTTTCCTTAGTGGTGACCATCTAAGTTCATTACCAGATGCTAAACCCTTTGTCTGCATTGCTATATATTACTACATAAAAACATATATAGTAAATTTAATTCAATAATCCTGACAATTCCTTTTGTCATCGTCAAGTCCTGAAGTTAAGGATACTTCCTCTCGGTCGGTTATGATTTAAATGATATAAATACACTTAAATGATATAAATACACGGGCAGTTTGCTAGCGGGTGAGACCCTCCTCCCCAGTGAAGCAAGCCCAGACGCTCAGCACCCCCAGATGTTCCTGTCTGCATGCGTCCCCTGTTTCCCATTCTAGCCAGGAAGACTGGATTCCGATGCTCAGTTTAGAATATAAAAATTTTTAAACAAGAGGCAATCCAAGGTTTTAAAGTTTACTGCATCGTAGGGCTTTTTCAAAAGTTACCTCAGAAAGGAAATAAATGAAGAGAGGTTTTGTGATTCTTTTAATAACACAATGGCGTCGATGAAAATAGCTCTACAACGAGGAAGCCTTCAGAAAGCGGCTCCAGAGCCAGGAAGCTGCAGGCCCAGTGATCAGCGACACTGAGTTGCCAGGGAGCACCGGTGAAGGACTGCGCACTGATTCCAAATGCTGCCGTCGTTTTCAGAAATTCCATCGCTCGATGATGGAAACCGCTAATATGAGCTTCCCCATGCTGGATAATGAATGCTGCATAAGGGATGGTGGAAATATTGCAAGGGAAGCTGTTAGAACAAAAGAAATTAAGCAGTGTTGAGTCCCTTGGCTGAGATTGTTGTGCCCGGGGAAAAATATATTACCCCAGACTGAAAAGAATTCCTTGTAACAGACACAGACTTGTTTTAACTTTTAAAAGTTGACTTTTTTTTTCCCGCAGTGGGATAGATTGTAATCAGGTTTACTTAGGCTATAAAGTCAAACAAACAAACAGATGAAAACAGGCAACATATTTTATCTTTGGTTCTGCTCAGCAGGTACTCTTCATATTAGTTTATAAGCGTCAGTATTAACTCCAGGTTGTCTTATTAAATGTAACTAGTATTTGTTATAATGAGTTCTTGTACCCATGGCTTTTGCTGTGGCCACACTCTTGCTTTTATTGCCTAGAGCCAGCTATGGGAAATAGGTTTTATTTCATGGCACCAGCTGATTGGAGCGGGTTGGCCGTGCTGGGTGTTGGGAAGAATTCCGAATCTGCTTCAGGGTTAGCAGGGAAGGGGAAGAGTGTGATTAATCTGCGATGCCTGTTAATGGGTTTGGCGAGGGGGTGATGGTAGCTCTGGGTGCCATGTTTTTGCTCTTCTTTGGATTTTGTGAGTCCTCAGCCAGAAACCCAGAAACTGTCTCCAGTGGATCTGTCATTAATCTGACCATGTAATGTTTGTTGAACTAAGTAGATACCAACTTCCCCACAGAATTGCATAGAGTATATCACCCAGATATGGGTTGTTCAAACTACTTAGGGAAATGTTTTTATATCCAATGTCTTTGGAACTTAAATCTTAAGGACTGACTCCATAATAATGTAACATGAGAACGGAACACAGGCTTTAATTTAAAAAGAGAATATTGAAATCTTTGGTGTTCAGGGTAAACATCTCATGAACAAGATCAGAAGCACCAAGTGGTGGTGGGGCTGAGGCCGCAGACAGAATGGAATCAGGACGGACGCATGCTTGGGGGCAGGCAGTTTGGTTCTTCTGGGCTGATGGAGTTAAAAGTGCTTCTTACAAGGTGCGGAAAGAGAGTCAGGCCTTGCATTTGAAACTAGGGCCCTGGTGGGACTTCTACCTCCTGTTAAATAAAGGAAGCTGGGAAAGAACCTGCTGCTGAGCAACGCCTTGTGCTGATGCCTTTCAGCCCAATGCCTAGAAAGTTACCCAGATCCAGACTTTGAACCAAGAACCAAAGCAAGATACTCTCTGAGTGGGTATCCATCCGTCGTACTCCTGATGCTGCTCTATGTTGTAACTCTTACCATTAATAGTCTTAATTCTGATCTGGGAGTAAAGTTACCGTAAAAAGCTGTGCAGGAAGGGAGGAGAGGAAGAAAAACAAAGAAAAACAACTTTAACACAAAAAATAAGCTTGCAAATAAAATCCTGAAGAAAGAGATGAGAAAGACAGCCAGTGCAGTCAATAATGGGAAGATGAAGAAGAGGATTCAACCTAGATGAAATGAAAATGATAAAGCAACGTTAAAAACCAGCTTTCTTTCACTATGGCACACTTCCTAGGTCCAGTGTAAAAAACTCCATTCTTTGGAAGTTTAGAGGTCCATAGGTTTCTGAGACAACTATTTTTCAGAGTATTACGCTCACATTTATCCAAGGAAGGGAGCAGCCATTTTTTTTCTATTTTTTTCTTCTTCCAGAGATGTTCCCTGCATGGTTTGTCTCCTCAGTCATTGTCCAAAGGACTCTGAGAAGCTGTAGGAATATGCAGGCGCAGACTCAAGGCCCGACTTTCTCTCCAACGTTGTGGAAAGGGACTGTACATCACAGGGCAGAGCCCTGTGCTCCCCTACGCCACCTGGACAGAGCCCAGGGAGAGTGACCTCCCAGGGTATCCACGTTGGTGAAGCAGCCATTTTTTGATATAAGTATTGGTTTATTCAAGGATAGGGATCAATTTAGTTAAAGATGTCTTGTTATCCAAAAATAACACTTCCTTTGTATAGTCTTTGAAACAAGAAAGCATTTTTGCAGCAAAATTTTAGAATTCGTCTTCACAACTCTTTAAAGCATGTGGAGTATCACACATGTATAAATGAAGAAGCCAGCTGGCAAGAGAGCCAACCTTCGGTTTGGGATATCTTATGCTAAGGTGACTGTTTTTATAAATTTCGTGACTTTACTTTGCTTGGAAATTGCCTTGACTTCATTCTAAATTGTTTTCCACTGGTTGATGTTATTGTCACACTTCAGGCATAATAGCAGTGGCAAGGGAAACAGTGTATCATTGTAACCCCGGAGGAGTTGGGATGATGTGTAGTTTGAAAGAGAAGAGTAAATAGGATCACATAATAATTCTATATTTGGAAGTGAAATTTAATAACCCCTATTTGGAAAAATAAAAGACTCTCTGTTATTTCTGTAATATAAGCTACTGAAAGGAATGCTTGGTGAAGTGTTTGGGTGGGGGATGTGTCCACAAAGGGATGAGAAATACTCACGTAGTGGGAGCCATCAGGGCTTGGAGTCAGAGCTTTAGGTCTGAATCCCCGCTCCGCGGGGTAAGAGCTGTGAGCTTGGGGCAGATTTCTTAATTTCTGAGCCTTAATTTCACCGTTGGTAAAATTGAGGGAGTAGTAGTGCTTATTTTATAGATTTGACATGAGGAGTTATCAAGTAACATATAGATATCCTAGAACACTGTCTGGCTCATGGAAGGTATTCAAAAATTAACTTTCCTTTTTTAAAAAATGCATTCTTTCATTCAGATAGCTGTCGAGTTGCTTTGACTTGTCACATCTGGTTTGCAGCCCATCTGACATGAAGTCAGGCGCACACAGACTCATTAAAATAAAGGTGATTTTGCAGAAGGGAGTCATTGCAACACTCTTTTTTTTTGACTTGAGAATTGGGAGAGAGAAGTGTTTCATTTTGCTTGGTTTGGATTGGGATGGATTCTCTCCCTGCCAAGTTCTCAGTGTGTGGAAAGGAAATGCCAAGTGTTGGGCCGGATCCCAGTGGTGAGAGACCAGTACATGACAGCTCTCAGGAAGTGCCCACCTCCTGCAGCCCACCACGGGCCCCACCTCCTGGTGTTGGGAGACACTCTCAGTGTTGAGCCCGGGAGTAGTTTGAGTGGAGGGCAGTGTCGGTAGGCCCTCCTGGTCACAAGGGAATATTAAAAAGTTCCCAGGCAAAGCTGGCTCTTCATTGCAAAGAATTGGCTTTGCTGATGGGCTGAAAGGGTGGTTTCCTCTGTGGAGCTATTTGCTGGATGACTGACAGGCTCCCGTACTTGAATGTGATACTCTCAGCAGTCTTTCTTTCAGACATTCACTTCTATTCTGTTAAAGGTGATGCGGTGGGGGACTGGCTGTGGGGTCTCTCCATGCTTGCTTCAGTCTTTCTGTGTGCCTGTGTCCTGCCCGGGCTGGCAAACTGTAACCTTTCTTCCTCAGACTTCCTTGCCCTAGGAATTTAGATATGATTTGAGTTCTACCAATTGGGCGCAATTAAAAGATGCTTAAATTCAAAAGTCAGTTTGGAAGAGAGAACGATGGTATGGCAGGAGACATTCTGTTTACTCATGAGGGTCCAGCAGGCGTGACGTTGCTCCAGGGCCAGCCATTGTAAAGGGACCTCCTGGTCCCCAGATCGTAGCTGGCACAGTGTGACCCCGAGTCAGCAGCTGCCCCGGCATCTTCCTAATTCCAGACTCCCAACTGTGGCAGACAGCCTGCTCTTTTAGGCCTTCCCGTAAGTTTGTGCACGTGCAATCACCTGTATTAAACTTCATTCTCCTAAATGGGCCACATGGTTTATATTATTTGTAGCTGAATCCAGCTGTTGTATTTCTTTCTTTAATTTTAATTTTATTTTTAAAAATCAAAATTGTTGGGGTGACATTGGCTAATAACATTATGTAGGTTTCAAGTGTACCTTTCTATGATGCATGATCTGTACTTTGCTCTGTGTGCCACACGCAAAGTCCCGTCATCTTCTGTCACCATATGTTTGCCTCCCTTTACCCTCGACTATCTCCCCACCTCCTTCCCTCTGGTAACCAGCAGGCCTTTGTCTGTGTCTATCAGTTAAAGTTTTATATCCTATATGTAAGTGGAATAATATGGTTCTTAGCTTTTTATGACTGATTTATTTCACTTAGCATAATATTCTCGAGGTACATCCATGTTGTCGCGAATGGCAGTTCCATCTTTTCTTTTGGCTGAGCAGTGTTCCACTGCACACACGCACCACTTCTCCTGCATCCAGTCATCTGCTGAGGGACGCTCTGTTTGTGTCCATGTCTTGGCCACCGCGAACAATGCTGCAATGAACATAGGGGTGCATGTATCTTTGCAAATAAATGTCTTAAAAATTTCAGGTAGATAACGAGAGGTGTATTGCTGTGTCATATGGTAACTCTATTCTTAATTTTTGAAGAAACCTCCATGCCATTTTCCATGGTGGCTGTATCAGTTTTCACACACTCTGACCAGCAGTGAATGAGGATTTCTTTTTCTCCACAGCCTCTCCAACATTTGTTGTTACTTGTCTTGTTGACAATAGCAATTCTAACAGATGTGAGGAGCATCTCATTGTAGTTTTGACTTGCATTTCCCTAATAGCTAGTGAAACTGGACATCTTTTCACAGATCTGTTGGTCATTTGTATGTCTTCTTGGGAGAAGTGTCTCTTCAGGCCCGCTGCTCATTTTTAATTGGATTGTTTGTTTGGTGTTGAGTTGTATGAGTTCTTTATATTGTTTTGGATATTAACCCCTAGTCAGAGCTGTTGTTTGCAAATATCTTCTCCCATTTGGTTGGTTGCCTTTTTGTTTTGTGAGCAGTTTCTTTTGCTGTGCAGAGCTTTTTAGTATGATACAGTCACTCACATTCATTCATTTTTGCCCTCACTTCCCTTGCCTTTGGGGTCAAATTTATAAAATCTTTCTAAGACCAAGGTTCATAAGTTTAGACACACAGACCAATGGAATAGAATTGAGAGCCTAGAAATGAAACTGCATGTCTATGGCCAAATAATTTTCAACGAAGGACCCAAAAACATACAATAGAGAGACGGAAGCCTCTTCAGTAAATGGTGCAGGGAAAACTGGGGAGCCACATGCAAGAGAATGAAACTAGGCTGTAGTTTGTCCCCATGTACAAAAATTAATCTGGCAGTTGCATTTCAAAAATCTTTAAATCTCTTGGCTTACTGGACTTCATCCTTCACAACTGCTGTGAACTGTGGGTAGAAATGGTAGGAATTTTTATGGGTTGGAAAGAGAGAAGCTGGGTGACATAGTGAAAGCAGCATGAGCTTTGGAGCCAGAATGCCTGGTTTTCACACCTGATCAGCCATTTACTAGTTATGGATTCTCAAGTAAGTTTTCTCTCTCTGTGCCTTAGTTTCTTCTTGTAAAATAAGAACTGTACTAAGAAACTTTCAGGGATGCTATGAGCATTAAATAATGTAGAAATATATGAAAAACATCTTCCATATAGCAGGCACTCAATAGATAGTACATATATTTATAAATAACTACAAATGTGTGGACACAAAAGGTGAAGATAGAAGACTGCTAAAGTGAGTGTGTGTGTGCACGTGTGTGTACAGGATGGAGGGGGGAATGGTGAGGGGGGCGTGGATACTTAGAGAAGGCATCAGGAAAGGAATAAAACTTTCTGAAAGGGCTGATGAGAGGTCGTGGCAGTCCAACTCTAATGCCTTACAGACATTATCACAAAGCATTTTCTTACCCACAGAAATGCATTCCAATACCTTAGACACAATTAGCATTTGTGCAGTTCCCAGCATGGGCCCCTTCAGACAGTGGTTTCCATCCTTACTTGTTCTGTAACCGCAGGCAAGTCACTGCACTTTCCTTCATTGCAGTTAACAAACTGCCTGGGTAAAATGGGGGTTAAAATAAGACCAATCTCCTGGAAGTTTTGAGGTTTTAATGAGTTAATACATTTAAATTTTTCGGAAAGGTGCCTGTCATATAGTAGATGTTCAATAAAATTACTGTTGTTCTTATTGATTAATTATAACTTATGTCATGGAGTCAGTGTGTGTATGTGTGTGCAGGTGCATGACTTTATCTACATGTCTGTATATGTATTCTTGTGGTACATACACGCGTATGCATATACAGGCTTATTGTGGATGTATATATTTGAACATGTGTGTGCATGCACATGTGTGGATGCATATATACTTTTAGGCATGTGTGTGTCTGTATATTAAGTAGACATGCATTATTCATGCTCTGTATGATGCAAGTGCTTGTATTTGTTTGTATGCATTAGCATTAATGTATGGGTGTATTTGTTGCATGTACTTGCGTGTATATGTGTTTTGCATGTGTGTATATGTTGAGTGCATGCATATGGATTGCGCGCGTGTATATGCTGGGTATGTACATACATGTGTTCACATGTGTATGTGAAAGAGTTGCTGCATATGGTTGTCCAGGAGGTACAGTATATGACCCAGAGAATGCCACTTACATTATCATCTATAGGAATGCACAGCCCTGTGAGGTGGCTCTGTGTGACTTGTAGAAGACAAAGGAAAGACATCACTAGGGGGCGCCATTTCCTCTTTTCACGTTGAAATACCAGAGCTCTAGGTTTTCTCTGCCCTTCCCTATCCAACCGGAAAGAAACAAAAATAAGATAAAACTATCTATTTTGTACAGTATACATTTGCCCAAACTATTTTATGCGTAGTTTGCTTTAATGGGTTTTACATTTACTGTTTGTCTGTGTTTGAATGCGACACAGCTGATTGGGCAATCTAAGGAACGTTACCTCTTTGGAAAGCACAAACCAGTGTCCTGAAGTAAGCTTGGGCTAAGCCACTCCAGAAATATTGGCAAGATCATTTCCTGGTAGTTTAGGGAACTTATGGGCCTTTGGAATGTAGGACCAAATTTCACCAAGAACGCTACTTCTCTTTGGCCAAACTCAGTTTTCAAAAAACCATAGGATTTTAGACTTGGCTGCCACTCTGGGGAGAGACTTAGGTGTTCTCAGACCTTTATCTGCCTTCACACTCCTCGTGTGTATGATACAGTTCTAGCAGACATCTCTCCTCACTGAGAACCTCGAATTTAGAGCAGCAACCTTTTAAATGAGTGAGTGCCCCCAAGGCTTGGAGTAAGGGAATTTTTCTGAAGTCATATAGCCAGGTGGGAATAGAGCTAGACCCAGAGTCTAGAGATCTAGCTCTTACTTGAACTTTCACATTTGTATTTGTTTTTATTTTTTTGGTTTGATTACCACCAAGTTTTCAGGCATGGGTTTTAGTCTTGTGCTCCTGCAATCTTTTCCCCAAAGGCAGGCAGAATAAACACCAAAAGGTTAAAGTCTTTATGCTTTTGTATGATAGGTTCTCTGTTCAACAGATGATGAGAATGTGCAGAGCTGGGAGGCGTGGACTGAATTTCCCAGCCCTCATATTCCCTATCTTGCTATCTTCTTAGCTTTGGAGATAATTCTTACAGTTGACTTTTGACACTAAGGAGGAGAAGTCTCTATAAAGAAATGGGTTGAGTAGGGTTTAAACGATCCTTCCACAACTTCTCTCAGCTTCCGAATAAAGTCCTCTGGAAGACATTGAAAAATATGGAGAATGTGACTGATAGCTAACTCATTGCCAGAACTTGAGAGAAATTTCCACAAATTACATGGCTGAGAACTGGGTTGAGAACATAGGCAGCAGCTTACCTGTGCTTAGAAATGAACTAAGGTTGCCTTCCTAAGAGGAGGCAGGAGGTACTCCCTGTGCCCATTCCACATGGCTACATGTTACGTGCAATGCAGGGCTTGTATTAACTAGAAAACCACACGTCCATCTCTATTACTGCATGGCTGATGTGTCAATAATTTCATGCTACCACACATGTTTCCTCTCTCACTTTCAGGGTAACACCTCCACTCAGAGATTGGGACCTCCAGTGTGTGGCAGTGGTGGTGGGGGAGGGCTTGCTGGGTTCATGATGTCCTCGTTGGTACCGAGCCTACGAGTAGTGGGGCTGAAAGCAGGTGCAGAGGGAGGTTTCTACTGACCCCGTCTGTTCAGCACAGCAGAGGAGTAGCCAGTCAGAGTTGGGGAAGATGGCATGGAGCCTGGCAGAGCTGCTCATGAGGAAAGTCCATTCAAGACTGGGAACCAGTCTGAATTGTGCACAACGGTCTATGGATTCGACAAGGGTTTTAGATAAAGACTAAACGGCACAGAAAGTTGGGTCAAGGACATTCCAAACTCCTTATCTCTTGGCAAATTCGGGCCTGGATAGATGGCTCCTCATTTGAGTTTTAATAAAAATAAAATAAAATAAGCAACAAGAATATGTTTCCTATGAGACAGAACTTTCTGCAAAATAAGTGAGAAGATACATCATTCTGAAAATTCAGAGGAAGAGCAGACTTATTAAAACTATTTACTGTAGGGATCACAAGGGAAATTTTAATAACTCTTTAGCTGCCTCAATAAAAGGCTAGAAGACTTGGTATTTATGAAACAAAAGCAGAACACTAGGAGGAGAGAACAACCAGAGATATAATAAGGGCAACTGGTGTGATAACAAAGGATGAAGAAATTAAAAACAAAGTAGAATTAAACTTCTCCTCAGAGGAAGTAATGAGAAGAATGGATATTACTGAACATCCAATCAATGATGTAGAAGGCAAACAGAATAGCTCTTTCCGACTTCAGAGGAAAATGACAGAGGTAATGAAGATGAAAGAGAAGATGATATTCTATACAAAAGCGTAACAAATAATTTACACTTGCACATGTCACACACGTGTGTGTGTACATACATGTGTATGTGTACAGATATATGGATATACACATATCTATTTACTTATATGGTGGAGCCTAGAGAAGAAACTTAATAAGTTTATATGTTCCTAAGAATGTATCAGGGCATTCCAAATAGAAGCATTTAACTAACAATATATTTAAGCTTAAAGAAAACTTTCCTGAGTTGAAGAAAATTCAGATGGGTTGATTGAAAACCCTATATTTTTAGCAAAATCCCTGAAAAGCAACTGACTCAGAGTGATATTGTGAATTGCAAAAATACAGCAATAAAGCTTGCATATGTTCAAAAAGTAAAAGGAAGAGACTGCATCACACAGAATGACACAGCACGGCCTCTGACTTCACTGCTAGAACAAATGTCAGAAAACAATGAAACCGACCCAAGCATCCAGAGCCTTGAGGAAAGTCAGCCATTCTGTGAGTATGTCCTTTCTCTTTATCGAGAGGAGGGCATGACTCTCCACTGTGTTCTACAGCTCTTTGCCCCGGGGGCTCCGGTCCTAGAGCAGAGTCTGAGCCTGAAACATCATCGTCTGTGGTGGTGCCCGCACAGAACCTCACGTGGTGGGCCCTGCGGAGATGTTTGCCTGGATGGAAAAAGGAAGGGATGCTGGCCTTGTGTGAGGAGCAAAGCCCTCTGACTGCACAGCCGCGGCCAGTGGCGGGACTGTGGCTCCCCTCCACAGATGTTCAGCTGGATTTGAAATGCCTGTGGGGTGGAAACAGGATGCCATTGTCCATGGAAATGTTTTTCAATCACAGATCCTTCTCAGAATCATCCCCCTACTTCAGACATTTCAGCAGCATCAGTTGTTTTTAGCAGAAAACCAATGGACTTAGCATTAGCAGAAGCCCAGACCATTGCAAACCAGCCCCTGCATGATCTAACTCTCATGTGCTCTATCGGCAGCTCCCCCACACCCTCCTTGTCCCCTGCCTGCCACCAGACTGGCGCTCTGAGAGGTTCTAGAATGCACGTGCTGGCTCTTGCTTGTGTGAGCCCTCTCTGTCTGGAAAACTTGCACCCTGTCTCTCCCTCTGAACTCTCCCTTCAGCTCAGAATTCCCTGTAGGTCAGTTCTTGTCATCACTTCGGTTCCTCTGAGCACAGCTGTGATTAGTTATTAGTTGGCTGGGACCTGTCTTCTTAATTAGCTTCTGAGTCCATAAGGACAGTCCGTGTGAGTTTTGCCCATCATTTTGTCCCTGGCACCTGGCAGAAGTCTGGCCTGGAATAGGGCTTTCAAAATTATTTACTGAATAAGTGGATGTATGACTGAGTTTTGAGACCTGACTCTGTTATTCACTACCCATGACACTTCGAGGTCCCCCCAGTTGGCCTCCATGAAGCTTGGTTTCTTCCAGCCAAGTGGAAACTGTATCTAGTTTCCAGGATTGTCCTGAGAAACAAGTCAGGCGATGCGGGCAAAGGCGCTGTGCAGACACCAGGCACTCCGTGAGGGTAACTCGCTATTGGAGAGCAGAAGTGATCAGGGCTGAAAGGGGGTAAAGCCTCATGTGGGCCCAAAAGGGAGACTTTCTCGCCTTTCCTATCCTCTTCCTTCATTCAGTGAGCCGCCTCTGATTGTTCTGTCATCCAAGCCTGCATTGGGTGGCAGAGTTGACACAAACCATTCACCTCATAATGTTAATTTAAACACTGGCGGCATTTGCATTTTAAGTATGATCTCTGATTGAAGAACAAAAGGCTTTTGTCCATTTTTAATCAAATGTCAAGCATCAGCGAGGAGAGGAGATGGGGCTGAGCACTGGGCACGGGCAGTGAAGCCCGTGCAGACATGGCCCCCTCTCCCGTCTGTCACTGAGCCCAGGCACCCTGCACAGCTGCGTCCTCTCCATCACCGAGGGGCTTTCTTCCTGGCCAGTGACTCCCATTCTTCAAGAATGCCACCATCTCCACTCATGTCACTTCAGAAGTCCCCTTAGAACAGTGTTGTTGATTTTGAGAATTGAGAATGTTGTGATTGTTTCTGAAAAAATTGGAGGCTGCTCAGAAATTTGCCAAACAAGTACTACACTGCGGGATATTTTAGCAACCACCCCACCCGCCCTTATTCTGTCCAGCAATCTCCAGAGTTTTCGGGGGACTGGAGACCAGCCGTTTCCCAGGGACTGGGTCCTGGGATGTGGAGAATCAGGAAGCAGGTGGCAGTGCTACGTGAGGGAAAGACAGACTATTATTGCTCTTCCCGGCTTGACTGGGAGCAAATAAATTCTGGAGTGGTTTTTATGGTTGACATATTGGTTGCCACTTATCAATAGTAAGTAACTGTGATCATTCCCTTAAGATAAATTCCGTGATGGGAGGCATTGGGGGCCATGCACAAGAGCCTGCTTCGTAATCACTGACTTTAAGGAGTTTACAATTTAGTGGTAGATGTGAGACACACAAAAAATGAAATGATAATACAAGTAAGTGTAAGCCCTAAAGTAGTGGGAGGGACAAGAAGTGCTGTGAGAGATGAGGGAGTGGAGAACGCACTGTGGACTGTGTGGTCGAACTCGTGGTGGGGTGAGGGGGGCTTGAAATGACTTGGAAGGATGACGGGGAAAATAGCATCCACACGGGTGGAGGAGTAGGGGGGAGGGAAGAGACCTTTTCACGTGGGCAAAACAAGGCCCACACACGTTTCTAGATTCTGACATGATCCACTCCCCATTACCTCAGGGTTCACCCCTGAAAACGGAAGGTGGTTGTAGAGCACAGGAGAAGCTCATCAATGACAGAATTGCTGGTCCAGCCTAACAGCCCATGTACTAGAGAGATGAGGACTGCTACCATTCTCACCTGCTTACAGGTGCTGGGCTACCTTCTCCCCTAGATCATGCTGTTTCCCTGTATATTCTAGTATTCACCATAACTGGAGAACATGGGAACACAGATCAGGTGATAACCTGGAAGAATGGGAAGCCTGAATTCCCTCCGGCCCAAGCAAGCTGGATGAGGGCCCCACTTGGGCATGTGGGTGGGGATCCAGGGACTAGTCTGCGCATAGGTGTGAGACAACCAAAGAGGGGAGCATGTTCGGTTTTATTGTGATTCATTTCCTGTCCCTGCTGGTGCATTGGAACTGGCTCTGCAGCTTTCAGCAAAAGGCCACAGTGCTCCGACCAGGAGTCTGTCTGTGCTGGTCAGCCCAGTGCTCCAGGGTTATGAAGGGCCCATCAGACTTGCATTAGGAACCCTGTCCTTGGCAGGCAGGAGTATGTCTGTACTAATGCTACGTGAACAGCAACACCATCCATTCCATACTGGCATTGCTTCCACAGTATGCAAATTGATGAAAGGTCCATTTCGTCGCAGGTGAAGGGGAGAAGGGGGCCACGGAAAGAATCCAGACACTGGAAGGTAGCTGACCTTCAGTGACCAAAGAGCGTCAGGGATGTGGGGGAAAATTCTCCTCTGTGCTTCAGCTGAAAGGACTCCACTTGGTTACTGAGCTTTCTGCAAAGCTATGGGGAGGCAGTTGGGATTCCTGGTAGCAGCGGGTAGGCACTGTTGATGCTGAATCAGCAGGCTTTCTCCGGGAAGAAATTTCCCTTTGGTGTTAGTATCTCAGCTCCCTGTCTTTCTCTTGTTCATCGCTTTGCATTGCTTTGATTATTAGAGAGGTTGAGATTCTCTATTTATTATTATTTTACTTTCTTTTTTTTATTGTTGTAAGAACACTTAACTTGGGATCTACCTACTTAGCAAAATTTATAAGCGTGCCAAAGAGTATTGCTGACTGTGGGCACTATGTTGTACAGCAGGTCTCTAGGGCTTACTCGTCTCCATGACTGGAATGTTACGCTCATTGAACAGTGGCCCTGCATTTCCCTCTCGTCCCAGCCCCAGGTGACCCCTCTCTGCTCCTATGGGTTTATTTTATTTTTTTAAGTGTAGAATTGTTTAATGTCAGTTATACTCAAATTGTTGTGCAAACAATTTCCAGAACTCTTTTCATCTTTAAAAAAATTTTTAAAGATGTTTTATTGATTATGCTATTACAATTGTCCCATTTACCCCTGCTTCATT
>PVKM010015196.1:0-28170 GCA_004027735.1 Carollia perspicillata | reverse complement strand
TGCTGCAGGTGTGGGGTGTGGATGACAGAGGAACTGGTTGTCTGAGCCCTGGATGAAGAAAACCAGGGGAAGTCCCAAGTATCCGGTTAAGGAAAGTGGGTGTTGGGCCAGAGTGAGATGAGGCCAAGACTGGGAATCTGACTAGAAGCAAGCAAAGTGGGCAAGAAAGTTTGGGAAGCAGTACTGAAAAGATTCCCAGAGATTCAGGGGTCCAAGGGCAAGAGCATTCTGAGGGGGCCACAGCATGGAACCTGGAATCTATAGCCTCAAATGGCAAAGGGCAGCAAGAAAAGACACTAGCCCCAGGAATTAGACACAGCTGGGAAGGTGGAGGGGTCTGTACCCTGCTTGGGACAACTGTCTCCCAATTCTCCCATAAGTCTCCTCCCCCTCCCTCTAGGTACTCTGAGCGCTAAATTAGCCCAGTTTTTTTTTTTTTTGAAGAGGAAATAGGTGTGCCAAAGAGTTTAATAGGCGTGCGATTTGGTCATTTTGTTTCTGGGCTTCCCTTTTAAAAACTGGATTTTAAGTCACATGTGCTGATAGTTTGTTTTGGTTTTAGTCAAGGCACATTCAAAAGGCTTACAACAAAATCCAGGCGTCGACGCCCCGCCCCCTCCTCCCTGCCTGCTGGTCTTACTCGTCGTCAAAAGCAACTTCTCTGCTGTCCGTCTTCATCTTCCTGGATGATAGATACCCTTACATTGTTCTGTCTTGATTATCAATCTGATTTCGTTAACTGACTTCCAGATGAGGAATGAATTCTCTTTTTACAATCACCCCATATTCCCTCATTCTCCCTACATATTTTATAGCACCATTTTTATGAATGGGGTTCACTATGATTATGGAATTATTATTCACAGCTGAGGCACATGGTAAATGATGATTCATTTTTCTTTTTCCATGTGGCCTCATGTTTTTATTTCTTTTCTATGTACCTGTTGCTTTTTTTTTTTTTTTTAGCAAATACTTCTGTGGATCTTTTTTTATCCACATCTAGAGCCCTCCCACTCCAATGCAGACAGCTTGTTCTCACCGACATCGACACAGCCTCCCTCAGATTCCCTTCACCTCCTCCCGTCTGGGGGTCCCTGTTTCCTGGGCCCCCAGGCTTCCTCTTTCATGGATACTCCCTTACTTTCCTAAACACATCTGGCATGTAGTTCCCTAAATATATTCGATGTACATTTTAAACAGCTTAATTTAGAAATAATTCACATACTGTATGATTAATTCAGTTAAAGTGTAAAATTCAATGTTTTTTAGTATATTCACGGTGTTATGAAACCATCACCACAATCATCACTCCCAAAAGAAACTCCATACCTCTTAGCCATTTCCCCAAGTGCCTCTCACTAGCCCCCCAGCCCTAGGCAACCACTAATCTACTTTCTGTCCCCATTAATGTGCCTGTTACAGATGTTTCATAAAAATGGGATCATACCGTATACGGTCCTTTGTAACTGGCTTCTTTCACTTAACATAACGTTTCCAAGATCCATTCATGTCGTAGCAGGTATTTATACTTCATTTATTTATTTAAAATGTTTAATTTTAATAAAGTACACATAACATAAAATTTACCATCTTAACCATTTTATTTTTAAGGATTTTATTTATTTTTAGAGAGGGGAAGGGAGGAAGAAAGAGGAAGAGAAACATCAATGTGTGATTGCCTCTTGAGCACCCCCTACTGGGGACCTGCCTTGAAACCCAGGCATGTGCCCTGACTGGGAATCAAACCAGCAACCCCTTGGTTTGCAGGCCCACACTCAGTCCACTGAGCCACACCAGCCAGGGCTTAACCATTTTTAAGTGTACAGTTTAGTAGTGTTAGTTGTATTCACATAGTTTTACATCCAATCTCCAAAACTCTTTTCATCTTGTGGCGGTGAAACCCTACACTACTAAACACACCCCAGTTCTCCCTTCCCCCATCCCATGGCAATCATCATTCTACTTTGTCCATGAATTGGACTACTCTAGGTAGCGCGTATCATTGGAATCATACAGCATTTGTCTGTTTGTGACTGGCTTATTTCACTTAACATCATGTCCTCGGGGTTCATCCATGTTGTGGTGTGTGCCAAGATTTCCTTCCTCTTAAAGTCCGTTTTGGTTACCCACTCCTCTTCTGATGGACACTCAGGTTAACTCCACCTTTGGCTATGTATATACAGTGCTGCTATGAACATTTATGGACAGGTTTTTCTGTAGACATGTCTTCACGTCTCTTGGGTACATACTTACAAGTGGCATTGCCGCATCACGTGGTAACCCTGTTTCCCACTTTGAGGGGCTGGCAGACTGCCTTCCAAAGCAGCGGCGTGATTTTACGAATCTATCGGCAGTATGTGAGCGTTGGTTTGAATTTCTCTACATCCTCATCAGCCCTTCTTCCTATTTGTCCTTTTCACTGTAGCCACCCTAGTGGGTGAGAGGTGGAACCTCACTGTGGTTTCGGTTTGCATTTCCCTGCTGACTAATGACGCCGAACATCTTCTCAGGTGCTTTTTGGCCGTTTGTATATCTTTGTTGGAGAAATGTCTGCTGAGATCCTTTACCCATTTTTAATTGGGCGACTTGTCTTTTTAATGAATTGTAAGGGTTCATGGAGTCTAAAGCCAAATCCCTATTCAGATACAGATTTGTAAAATTTTCTTCTCATTCTGTGGGATGGCAAGATACATTTTTTGAGTTCTTGGGTATCTGAAGAAATTCCTTATTCCATCCTGACTGACACTTGATCAGTGGCTTGGGATAGGTCGAGAAATCAAAATAGAATATAATAATTTTTTTTCAAAATTTGAAGACATTGCCTGTGACTTCAAGATTAAAATGCTACTGTTGAGAAATTCTATCCATTACGACTCACGATCTACTGTATATGATTGTTTTTCTCTCTAGAACTTTAGTATTCTCTCTTTACCCATGGGTTTGTAAACTAACGATGCCTTTGTGTGACTCCTTTCATTCTCTGTGCCAGGAAGCCAGAAAACACTTCTACAATAGCGATTTAGGGCCACCAGCTCTGAGAAAATTTTAAAGCGTTTCTCTGATGATCTCCTCACGTCTGCCTTCTCTGTTCATTCTTGCTAAGATGTCTCTGAGTTGGGTGTAGGACCTCCCGGGGTGAGCCACCAATTCGCCCACTTTTTTCCCTCCTATTGTCCATCTCTTTTGTTCTACTTCCTTGGGGCAAACTTTTTTATTTAATTTTTTAATTTTAATGATCACACTTCTTAATATCAAGAGCTCTTTTTGCCTTTTGTATAGCATCCTGTTCAGGGGTTGTGGGTGCGATATTTTCTCGGTCTCCCTGAGGGTAGTAACTGTGGGTTTGGGGGCATTGCTGTTTATTGTTCTTGTTTCTCATGCTCCCTATATCGCTTCTGTTTTCTCAGGTGCCTTTTCGTTTTTGTTTTGCTCTCAGCCTCTAACAGGGAAGATTTCCCTCAAATGTCTGGGGATCCTTGGCCATCGATTCGCGGTTAAGAGTGGGGAAACTAGAAAACCTGACTGGAGCTACTGTTATTTGTGGAAGGGGCTTGTGAACCACTGGTTTTCCATGCGACGTGACCAAGGGAAAAACGTCTTTTTTACTTGAGGAGCCCCAAATGACAGTGTGGGGCTCACTGAACCTTTAGTCTCCTGACTGGGGATAAACTTCCTGGGAGGAGGAGTGAGAAGGAGGCCCGGAAATCTAACCATTTATTGTGCACTTTCAGTTAATGCCTTTGTTCTCAGTTCCGAGTCTTATTTCCATCTCCCACCATGCCTAAGGCCCCTAAACTTGGGACCTCTCACATTCTGTTTTTCCAGACTCTACATTTAGCCCCACAGGTGAGGTTTCTAGGGAATCAATCCTTTGCTTTTCATGATATGTATTATTTTACTTTATCCCTTAATGATGGCAAGCCTTTCTATAATGCTTCCAGCATAGGATTGCCGGGTTTAGCAAATAAAAATGCAGGATGGCCAGCTAAATTTGAATTTTAGATAAACAATACAATATTTGGGACAATCTTTGTATTCATCGGCTTGGGCTGCCACGACAGATACCATACACGTGGTAACTTAAGCAACAGAAATGATTTTCTCACACTCTGGAGGCTAGGAGTCCAAGATCTAGGTTCTGGCTAATTCGGATTCTCGGGAGAGCTCTCCTCCTGGGGTGCAGACAGCTGCCTTCTCACTATCTATTGACATGGCTGTCTCTCTTTTTAAAAAAATGTTTAAGAGAGAGAGGAGAAGGGAGGGAGAAAAAGGCATAGAAAGAAAGGGAGAGAAGCATTGATTTGCTGCCTCTTGTACACACCCCCACTGGGGACCGGACACGCAACCTAGGAATGTGCCCTGACCAGGAATCACACCCAGGACCTTCCACTGTGTGGGACCACACACAACCAGCTGAGTCTCCTTAGCTCAAAGACCATAAAGTTCTCCAAAATGAAATTATGTACAAAAGCCACACACCCATATATGAGTAATAATGCAACCTCCTCCCCTCCAAAAATTGAATTCACAAAACCAGCTAAGAAATAGCAGAAAATGGTTCTTCATGGCAACACATTTAAAAATGGTTGACTCAACTCCAGAGAACCTTGTCAAAGTAAGGATTGCCATATCCTCTGCCTTTTTTTCTAGGATAATCACCTTTACCTTTAAAAACTTTTTTCTAATTTTAATTTTCTAATGAGGTATAATTAACATCAGTAAGATGCACAGATCTTACTGTACAATTCAAATTTTTTGACAATTGTACGTACTCTGTAACAATTGCCCCATACCAGATGTACACTGTTTCCATCACCCCAGAAGGTTCCCTCGTGCCTCCTTCCGGCCCCCACCACAGCCACTGTTCTGATCGCTATCATCTTAGATGAGCCTGTTCTCGAACTGCAGATAAATAAGTCCACACAGGTCATACCCTTTTGTATCTGCCTTCTGAACTTCACAGAATGTTTTGTTTTGCTTTTGATCAAGGCAAAATTCGCATTTTGAAATCCATCATTTTAAAGTGCCCCATTCAGTGGCCTTTAGTATATTCTCAATGTGGTGAAATCACCCTCTCTCTGTCTAGTTCTCATTTTCATTACCATCCCGCCCCCCAAAGGAGAATCTGCCCCTAATAAGCCGGGAGTCTCCAGGCCCACCCCGCCGTCAGCACCTGGCAACCAGGAATCTGTGTTCTGCCTAACCTTTACTTTTTATGGTTCATCAGTTCTCAGCTGGCTGCTAACATTGCACAACTAGAGAGGAATTCTTTCAAAGAGCTCCACGCAAGGGAAGGCAGGAGGAGGACAAAAAGAACAGCAGGTGAGGTAAAATTAAGCCGGGCAATCAAGCCACAGAGGACTACACTCCTAACAGCAACACGATAAAGCCCGCTTTTCATCCTACGCAGAAGCCTCCTGCTCCAACCAGTCTTGAAGGCGGATCTGGCGCTATCTACGCAAGTGGTATTTATTTTCTTATCAACAAAGCACAATTCAGTGTCAGCGTTGAAAGAAAAAAGCTTCACAGCTGTTCTCTCTACAAAAGGCATTGACATAAAGACCAAAGTAAATGTTAGGATCCTGGAAACAGCAGCAGGTGTTTTAAATACAAGAACAGCAGCCACTGGGGAGAACTGTGACCACCTGCTAAGCAGCATCTACTCAGAATTCCTTTGAAATGGTCATAATAAGAATGATGTTTGACTTCTAGGTGCATTTTATCATTGGTCTTTTTGCTAGATCTTTCTCTGCATTGCAGGGGACTTCCAGATAATTTCTGATGTTTTCTAATAAGGTTCTTGCTCACCACCATATTCTTAACACCTAGTACCTAGTGTGATGCTTAGCACATAGTAGGTATACAATAAGAAATTTTGGGGGCCCTGGCTGGTGTAGCTCAGTGGATTGAGCGTGGGTCTGCAAACCAAAGGATTGCGGTTCAACTCCCAGTCAGGGCACATGCCTGGGTTGCAGGCCAGTTCCCAGCAGGGGACCCACGGAGAGGCAACCATACATTGATATTTCTCTCCCTCTCTCCTTCCCTTCCCCTCTAAAGATAAATAAATAAATAAACTCTTTTAAAAAAAGAAATTTTGGAATGAGTAAATGATCGAATGAATAAAGGGTCTGTGCTACTGATTGTAAAAGGGGAATTATAAAATCACTGCATTTTAGACTCATAGAAAAACCAGAGAGAAGGAAACAAAATAAATGACCTCCCACAGGGGCTGTGCAAGGTGGTTTCTACACACTACCCTACTTAGTCCTCACAATGATCTTACAACCTAATCATGATGCTGATGTCACATACGAGGAAACTGAAGGTCATAGAGGCACCCTGCTGTCTTCCAGAACACGGAGCACAGATCTTTCATTTCGTAATTGAAGAAACTCAGGCTCAAAGCAGGCAGGAATCTTGACCCAGCTGATGGCTAGTCTAGGTGGCAGCCTGCCTAGAATGTTCCCAGGTCTGTCTCTAGCTGAAGACACAATGTAATGGTCCTAGAAGCAAAGTGACCATTTGTGTCTAAGGCATAGAAAGTTTCCAAAGCTAGCATATTTACTAAAACAAAACAAAACAGAAAAATGGAGCACATAGCCTCCTGGGCAGCTTTCAGGCAAATAAGCCTCTACTGGTTACACTGGGTAGACCCATGCCTCATGAAGCTTGGGGATGGTCACGGCCGAGCAGCAGCAGGCCTGGCACTGGAGCACCCGGGATTTGCCAGTGGGCCCTGGCCAAGACACTCTCAGCCTCTCTGTGCCTCAGATAAGCAACTGATTACAGACGCACTGGGTGCTTGCCCGGTGCTCTACCAAAAAGGGTGACTTAGTAAAAAATAATTACTGAGTGCTGTTAAGTCCCTAGAGGGTACAGAAGTACTTAGGTCCCTCGTTTTTCTCTGATAGGGTGGCCAACCATCCCGGGCCCGTCCTGATTTAAGCACTGAAATTCCCTCATCCTGGGAAACCCCCTCAGTCCCAGGGCACTCCAGGACAGCTGGCCACCTATGTGAGGTCTCGAGGGTCCGAGGAAACCACAACTCACAATAATGGTGAACTCTACAGGTAGTGTGTGATGCTGTGTCGAAAACAGAGACCCCAGCAAACGCAGGACAATAGTGTCGTGTCCACCACGTGAGAGCCTGCAGTAGAGAAAAAACCGTCAACATTGATCCTTCTCTATTTAAAAAGACAGTACTTTGCCCTGACTGGCATGGCTCAGTGGGTTGGGCTCCGGCCTGCAAACTGAAAGGTCGCTGGTTTGATTCCCTGTCAAGGCACGTGGCTGGGTTGTGGGCCAGGTCCCCTGTTGCACGTGTGCGAGAGGCAATAGATCAATGCACATTGATGTTTATCTCCCTCCTTTCCCTTCTCTCTCTAAAAATAAATAAATAAAATCTTTTAAAAATTAAAAGGGGGCGCTTTGTTCATCATGGATTTTTTGCATTATTTTAGAGTTTTTCAGACATGAAATCAAAATATTATTTACGTTGATTACTGGGTTTTGGAGCACTCCCTTGAGTTTTGTGCCAGAGGCCAACGCTTCGCTTGCCCCACCCTGGTGCTGATCGCAGAGGGCAGCCCTAAGTGCTGACCGCAACGCCTCCAGATAGTCTGTGAGACCCGGGACAAATCGCTGGCTCCTCTGTCTGACTATCCTCAGCCATGTGCAGAGAACAGCGGACTACAAAGCCCCTAGGGTCCTTTCCAGGTCCACGGTCCGAGCTTTCCCGACTAGGTGTACAGGAACTGAGAGGATCAGCAGGTAGATGGGGCCTGGGATGGTCAGGGAAGAGACAGGGAGGTAGCGTGTCTTGTTGTCTAGTTTCAGAGAATTAGAATCAGGAGGATGTTTCATAGACAGGGGTCCGGCACAAATAACGCCCCCTGTTTTTGTTACATAGAAATCTTTTATCACAAAATCATAAGCATGTAATGCTGTAATATAACATCACACTTGAGCATACCCCATGACCTTTTAGGTGAAATGTTCACATTGCTGTCCATCGCGTGTGAGACATTCACGTACCCTCCCAACCACACTCAATGGCGTTACTTCTACTGGGTGCCGTGCATTTATATGACTTATACACACATGTGTATGTGAGTGCATATAGATATTCATGTGCATAATTTCAAGGGATTGGCTTATGTGGCCATGGGGCTGGCAAGCTGGAAATGTGTAAGGCGGACTGACAGGGGCCAACCCTGCCGTTTACAGGTGGCCTTTCTTCTTCTGAGAAACCTGCTAGTTCTTGAAGCCTTTTCCTGATTGGATGAGGCCTTTACATAATGATGATCTTTTCACCTGAAGCCAACTGACTGTAGATGTTAACCACATCGACAAAATACCTTTGTGGCAACATCTAGATTATTGTTTGATAGAATAAGTAGGTATCATAGCTCAGCCAAGTCGACCCATAAAACTAACCATCACAAAGAAAGAAAATTGTTCTGAGAAGTTAGGTAAATTGTCCAAAGTTATCCAGCTGATTGGTGTCGAAGTCAGGACTGAAAATGTGCTATGTGTGACCACAGAGTCCTCATTGTCCCATGAGTCTTGTTGTGCCTGGGCCTCTGGGGAAGTTCCTGAAGTAGCAAAGCAGATTTTTGTCTTTCTTTCCTTCTTTTTAATTGATGAGAGAGAGAGAGAAACATTGATTTGTTATTCCACGTATTTATGCGCTCATGGGCTGCTTCCTGTATGTGCCCTGAGTGGGGATCAGGCCACAACCTTGGTGTACTGGGATGATGCTCTAACCAGCTGAGCAAGTCTGATTTCTTGACAACCCTGTGAGGTGGGTCCTACTATTATTCTGGGACAAATGATAGGAAGATGAAGGCTCTGAAAACTTAAAGCCTTGTCTAAGATCACAGGAATTGTAAGGAATAAAGCTCGCACTCAAACTCGGACAACCAGATTCCATCTTCGGCCTGCCTAACCACCCTGCTGGGCTGCTGAAGCCAAACTGAGCCAGATTGGACCTCGGATATTATCCGGTTGGTTTCCACCAATTCCAGACGAGGAACAGAGAAGCCCAAGTGTTAAAAATGGCTGCACAAGGGCTGAGGCTCTGGGCTCCTAGCTCTCAGGCCAGGGGCACATTGTCCTGGCCGCCTCTCAAAGTAAGGCCTTGCTGGGGACCTTGCATGCCCCGCTTGGTCCTCCAGGTGCTATTTACTCGGTGAGGTGTAGGCTCTGCCTGGCTCCCGGTCTGTTGTTTGCAAAGTAAATGTCACCCGTGCCGCACTAGTCTATCACCCCAGCCAAGGAATGGGAACAGAGACCGACTGAAGGAAGCGTTCTTTTGCTGGTTTCAGACACCTTGACTTGAGTTTTCAGTTTCTGTCTACTGCAATGCAAATCACTGAAAGTGGGGGTTGCCTCAGAAGTGTCAGGTCCTAAAAGCAGTGGGACTGGCCTTTCCATGCCTGTGTGCCCTCCAGGAAGTCACAGGGGCCTGGGTTTCAATCCCAGTTCGCCACTGACTGGTTGCATGACCTTGGGCTTAATCTTTCAGAGTCTCCTCCTCCTCCTCTGAGAAATGGAGTCAGTTGCAAGAATAAAAGAGAGAATGGATGCCAATATCTTCACACAGTGCCTGGCACACATTCCATACTCATTAGCTATTGTTCCTAATATTGACTTATTTTACACATCCTCATGCCAGTTTCCTTGAAAATAAAGGAAGCATTGGAGTAAGGAGGGCAAAAACCAGTCTAAATGTTCTTTGCTACTCTGATTTCCTATTACTTGGCTTCTTCCTGTGAAAGGTTCCAAGAATTTTTGAAGTACAACATGAATAAGGAAGATTTTAATGGGTAAGGAGAGATGGGAAGATTTTGTCTTTCTCGGGAAAGCCACCACCTACAACTCAACTCAAGACTCGGTGAGTATCTTCACTTCCCCAGCCAATTCCCAACAAGCGTTCCGGTTCCTGAACCAGTATATGCAAACAGGGGCACTAACTGGCTTACTGGAAGGGAGGTGTCCAGGCCGGGCCTCCAGATTTCGTCAGGTGCACTCTCTCCCAGGAGAGCTGGTGGCACCTGTCGAGCCAGCAGCCAAGGCCAGAAGACAAGCCCCGCATTTCAAGGTCCACAGGGCCTTTGTCCTTTATTGAGTTTCCAATTTAAGCAGGATACATTTACGAAATGCCAAGGAGGAAACAATGTTGATTTATAGCTGCCAAGCCAAGGGAAGTGCAGTGAAAAAACTATAGAAATAGAAAAGGTCAGCTACCTCCTGTGCAAAGTGACGAGGCAGGACAGGCGCTGGGAGCACAGCCTCAGATCTCAGGAGCCCTGGACGTCCATCCCAGCTTCTGACCCCAAGAAGTAACCTCTCTCTAGGACTCCAAGGGAGAGTTATAATTCTACCCAAGCTCAGACACTCAGGAGTCCCTTCTGGAGAGAGGAGAGCAAGGAAGGGGAGGGGTGACGACAGAATTTAAAGCCAAACAAGGGAGTGGGGCGTGGTGGGAAATCCCCTCCCTCTTTCATACTCCTGACTCCATTTTTAAATAAAAATTTTTTGGTTAAAAAAACTATAAGGAAGTCTCGAAAGGGGGGTGAGGATGAAAGTAGGAAAGAGAAGGGATGTTCCGAGAGAGTTACAATAAGTATACAGAAATCCAGAAGGATCTTCTTATCTGCTTAGGCTTGGGAATAGTCACAGGTGTTAAAGATTGAATATATATTTTGTGTTAGTTTCAGGTCTTTTTAGCACCAGATGAACTGTTACTGTTTTCCTGAGAGTCTGTCTCCCCGGCCAGGTGGAATCTAGTTTCTCTAGCAGGGAGAGGCTCGAGGGGAAAAGAAAAGCTAAATCCCGTGCAAACTCCTACTCATTCTTCATGGCCCACATGAGGATCACCCCCTTTATGAAGCCTGTTCCCGGATGGCCCTGGAGAGTTAGGCCCTGGCTCTTCCGGTACCACCACTAAGAGCTGATGACAGTTATGTTGCACCAGAATTATTTACTTCTCTCGGTTCTGTCCTAGATTCTACTTCCCTGAGAACAAGATAAAGATAGCACAGAGTTCGGGATGAATGAATGACCCCAAGTCAAGGTTTTTCTGGCCATGGTTCTGTTCACGGTATTGGAAATACTAGTTTACTGCATGTGGACGCCCAGCCCTTGGGCACCAAATTTAAAAAATCTTTGAACGCCAATGGGTGAGTGCAGTTGAAGTTTGGAGATTTGGGGGGAGAAGCTCAAGTCAGTACAAAGGCAAATTGCTCTCTTGTCTCCCCTGACCCACCCCCACTTGTGCTGGCACCTGGGGGAACGTGGGACACGTGCCCGATCAAGGTTAGGTGAGTCCCTTTAGAAAACTTTGTTTTCAATTCCCCCCCGCCAAATTTTAAAGTAAAACCGAGAATCAGACAATCCACTGCCTACAAACCCGAACAAATAGGACTTCTCAAGACACTGATTAGAAACACTTCAGTTGAGACATGTTTTTTCTCATCCAAAGCTATTTCCAGGGCAGCTCTCTTCTTGACTCCTTCATCTGTTCCAGAGCGTAAGAAAAGTCGGGCGTACATAACCTTTGAGTTGTAAAGTCACCTGGTCGCCTGGAAGGTGAATCTAAAGGATTTCCTGCCCCCACTGTATGTATCTCTAGGATGTTGAAGAATCTGCGTTCACTCCCTCAGCCCCTGACCCTGTGTCTGCACAGAACAGCCCCGGAGGTGGGCATCAGAGACTGTCCCCAGGGACCAAGGGGGCTATCTGTGGGCAGGGAGGGCTCACGAGGTTCACGAACAGGTTGTTCCCGCTGCTGTCATCCTCCTTTAGATATCAAGGCAGAACTTCCTAAAATGAAGTTGAGTAGCTCAGGCTGGGATGGCCACCTTTGCTCTGGAGTCTGGAACTAAATGAAATAAGCTCCTTCCCACGCGCCAGGTTCTGTGCTAGGTTGCTTTCATGTGCATTCCTGCCTCTCCTAATAAAAACAAACAACAATAACAAAGGAAGCTCTTGAAGAGGTTCATGGTTTATTCCAGGTCGTCCAGCAGAGCCAAGTGCTAACCCCCACCAGGCTCAAGTTCAGTGGTCAGTCCACTGTCTCTCTGCTCCCCAACAGGCTACAGATTGCTGCAGATACAGGTATCTTTGGATACCTATTGTGGCTCCTAAGGACTATAAAAAATGCTACGATTCTGCCCTGGCTGGAGTGGCTCAGTGGACTGAATGCCAACCTGTGAACCGAGGGGTTGTTAGTTCAATTGCCAGACAGGGCACGTGCCTGGGTTGCGGGCCAGGCACCTGAGAGGCAACCACGTGTTGATGTTTCTCTCCCTCTCTCTTTCTCCTTCCCTTTCCCTCTCTCTAAAAATAAGTAAATAAAATCTTTAAAAAATATTCTGTAATTCTGAAAGCATAGGCTGGAAAACACAACTCATTTTCAAATGGAAAATGAATGTGTTTCATACAAAACAACAAGGTTCCATGTTAAAATTGCAGATCCCAACTTCTCCCCCAGACCCACGGCCTCACACACTGGTTGTGTGTAGAGCAGCTCCCACAGGCCACCGGCACCCAGCGGTGGCGCAATCCCCACTCCGCCCCTGCAATCTCCCAGGACGCTCACGAGTTGGTGTGTTTAGCAAACGTTTGCGGCCCTCTGCTGGGAACGCTATCCCAGGTCACAGTAACAGGGCAGATCACCGGCAGCCTGTGGCCAGGTCTGGCCCACCCACGGGTCAAAGTTGGGGGAGGGAGCCACTGGGGAAAACTCGCCTAGTGTCCATCCTTGTAATATTTTTCCTGCTTCATGGACTCCCACCCTTGCTTGGAATTGGTCATTAAATTTTATGCTGAATTAGAGACATTTTAAAGACTTGGACATACCCTTGTTTCACTTAGCCTTCTGGGACCTGTCAAACTTCTTGGTTACCAAATCTGGAAAGATGGAAGAAAAGATGAGACTAACAGTAGACTGGGACCAGTTTGGGAATGTCCAGTGGCCTTAGGGTAAACTGCTTTTGATGATAATGATACTTAACCTGTATTATATGTGCTTTCATGGTGTTGCATGTTGTGTTAAATATATACTCTTGTTCAATGCTTGACTCTCATTTTACTGACAAGGAAACCGAGGCTCAGAGAGATTAAGTAACTTGTCCTAGGTCACTCTATCTAGTATGTTTTTGAGCTAAAAACCCTACCCCCGTCCATCTGACTATTTCATAATCCTAAAACCCTAGTCACCAGGATGCAACCATCTGCCTTACAGGGTCTGGAATTGAAGACCCTGTGTTCTTAGAAGCAATCATTCTACTTCCCCCTCTGCTCCCAAAGCTTTTTTCTTCTCACATCCCCTTTATTCACCAAACCAGAGTTTCGTCTGTATTTTACCCAGCTGGCTCTTAGAACCACATACATCCTGGCTGTCTTCATGAAAAAAAATTGCGAAAGAACAGAAAAAGTACAACTTGCTCTCTTTCCCCACATGTACATCAAATGTATAAAGTCAGCCATAAATCAAAGAGGATATTTATTTACCTCTTTATTTTTAGCGTTGAAAATTTCTGGGCCATTCTCAAGAAAACCAGTCTCTTTTGAGCCAGGTTTGCAAAAAAACCTCACATCATCAGCTAAAGGCAAGACCACCTCTCCGAAGGGGGAAGGGATTCAGTGGTGGTTATTTTGGAGTCAAAGCTTCAGAGTTTGTATGTATCAGGGAAGGCTCAACTTGAGTAAATTCAACTCTTTAAATAAATATTATTTACTGAAATTAGTCATAAAACATTTTGTAACAACAGAGGTATCATACAGAAGCAAAACCAAGGCAGGATCCTGGGATGGAGAGCAAAAATGCAGAGAAAAACTGGTCACATCCCCATGAAGTCCAGAGTTCAGTTAATAGCAATGTCTCAGTGTCGGTTTCTTAGTTTTGATAAATGGACCTCGGGTAATGTAAGTGAGCACCACCGGGGGAGCTGGAACCGGCTGGGGGTTTGTGTGGGAATTCTCTACTGTCTTTGGAACTCCTCTGTCAATCGAAAACTACACCAACATAAAACGTTTATTTAAAACATTTCAAAACCAGTGGAGCTGATATTTATTCTAGTACAAATGAAGGCGGCCTACGGCGCTGAAACTTCGAGGAAAATAAAACTTGCTTCTCATGCCGACTTTGAACATGAGTGTCAATAAAGCGACAGACAATGGAGAACATTTGGTTCTGTGCTTTCTTTCACGAGACAAAACCAGATGCAGAGCCACTTACCACTCTGGGTCAATGCCAAGTGAAAAAGAGAGAAGCGTGATATCTTTGCACTTTTCAAACGAATCTTTCCTTTTGTTGGTGTGCCCTTTTAGGCTCTGTTTCATTTACTGGGCATATGAACTATAGCCATTTTGCAGAAGCCAAAGGAGTATTGAATTTCTTAGAACCCAAATACACACAAATGAACTTCAGGAAGTGTTGCAACTCCTCTCCAGAAAGGGGCGGACAGCTGCGGGATGGAAGGAACTAGAAGGATTTCCTGCTCAGTGTTCATAAATTGAACAGTTCATAAATGTCAGCTTTACTTGAACAGTTCATAAATGTCCTCCTTTAAAAAACATGTTGATAAAATGAAAAGCACCAGGATTGTGAGTCCTAGCGAACCAAAGAACTCCACCCATTTCTAGAGGGTAACAAAGCCCCATGCACCCAGACTGGTTCCTCGGTTGTGACAAAGGTACCACAGTTGTGAAAGGGACAGACACCGAGGGAGACTGGAGCTGGGTGAGGAGTGTACAGAGCACTTTCTGCAAGATTAAGACAAAAAACTTTGATTCCACTAGGGAAACAAAAATATTATAGAGACCTTTGCTCTTCACTTTTTCTGTATCATTGGAGGACTTTTCATTTTTGAGAATATAAAAAGCAGTCTTAAAATTTTTGCTTTTTGCCCTGGCTGGTGTGGCTCAGTGGGCTGAGCACCAGCCTGCAAACCGAAAAGTCGCTGTTTTGATTCCTGGTCAGGGCACACGCCTGGGTGGCGGACCAGGCCCCCAGCTGGGGACATGCAAGACGCAACCAGTTGACGTGTCTCTCACGCATTGATGTTTCTGTCTCTCTTTCTCCCTCCCTTCCCCTCTCTAAAATAAATAAATAAAATCTTGAAAAACTTTTTTCTTTTCCATTTTAACTGGTATTTAGAAAAATGGGCAATGTAGTGCTCTGTTGCTGGACTCTGCCTCCTGACCACAGTGTGGGAGTTTATAAAACATGACACCAAGAAATGGCAGGGGACACACAAGTCTTTAACAGTGAGCATCAAGATCATAGCATGAGGGACCAAGAATTCCGGAATTCTATTCCCATTCTTCTCCTGAACCGTTCTAGAATCGGTTTAGTCAGTAAACAGAGGGACACAAAAATGAGTCAGATGCAGTCCCTGCCCTCAAGGAGCTAACAGTCTAATATGTGGAGAACCCGGCAGGCGAGCTTGTACCACGAGTCACAGGTGTTTTCCCGGGAGTCTGGGGAGGACTGCGTGGGAACTAAGCAGGTGCAGACTGCGGTGTTATGTGACATCAGTGTGGAGCAGTGGTTCTCAGCCAGGGAAGATCTTGGCCCCCGGGGAACATTTGGAAATCTGGAGACAATTTTGGTTGTCATAACTTGGGGGGTGGGGCAAGACTCTATTGACACCTAGTGGGCAGAAGCCTGGAATGGCACTAAAACCCTACAGTGCACAAAACAGCCCCCTACAATGAAGAACTGCCCAGCCCCAAATGTCAATAAAGCCAAGGTTGAGAAACTGTGGTTTAGACAGAAAGGTGAGCAGGGGTTTGCTGGGCAAACTCAAGGGGAAAGGATATTCCGAGAAAATGACAGGACTGGAGTGTGGGACAGATAAGCTGGGAAGGTAATCTATAGCATTAAGCTGATTATTTCTTCCCTTTGAACTCAATTTTCCCAGCCACAGAAGAGTGATATTATGATGTTAAATGGCTTTCTTCCTGGTATCAGAAGGAAGTACCACTGATAAAAAATTATGTCCCTGGTGCCCTGGTTGGTGAGGCTCAGTGGACTGACTGAGTGTCAGTCAGCCTACAAACAAAACCATCGCAGGTTGGATTCCCAGTCAGGGCACAGGCCTGGGTTGCAGGCCAGGTCCCCAGTATGGGGCACACAAGAGGCTACCACACATTGATGTTTCTCTCCCTCTCTTCCTCCATCCTTTCCCCTCTCTCCGAAAATAAATAAGTAAAATTGTTAAAAAAAACATTATGTCCCTGGGACATACCTAGTTTCAGTTGTCCTGCTCAAGCTTACTGGTTCTTCAGCAGTGCCAGTAGTCCATTCAGAAGAAAAACAAGGACAGTCTTTGAGAAATCTAACTTAGGGCACTGTGGTAGGTAGATTGCCTATAAAAGTGAGGATCGTATGGCTTGTGACAGAAGCCCGACCACTACGGTATTAGTATTTCTCATGTAAGTTGGGATCTGGAAGTGGGCAGTTGCAAGCGATGCCATCAGGTGCCCAGAATTCTTTGGTCTTTCCCCTCTGACGTCTTTATCACATGGCTTCCTTGTTCGTGCCTGCAAGATGTTCTTGAATCTCCTCAGTCTTTTGACCTCTCGGCAGCATTCCAGGTGAGAAAGAATTGGAGGAGAAGGGCAACAGGCAAAAGACGAAAAAAGCCTTCCTGGGTCTTCTCCATTACACAGACCTCCCTGGAATCCTCTCTGCCTGGAATTTCCACTTGTACGTCGGCCTGACCTGCGTTACGGGGCTATTTACAGCTCCAGGAGGGCTTGGAGGCTGTATTCAGTAGGACATTCTGAACTTTAAAACAACAAAAAAAAATGTTTAAATAAGGAAAGAATTAGAATAGAACTAGAATTAGAACTAGAACTAGAATTAGAATTAGAATTAGAATTAGAATTAGAATTAGAATTAGAATTAGAATTAGAATAGATGCTGTATAGGAAACTAGAAATACTGCCTTAGTGCATTAAAATGAACACATTCCAGGCTTTTGTTATAAGAATTCTGCTTTCAAGAAAATGGTATTATACAACAATATCCCAGGGGAATATAAAGGATGTTCTGTCTTTTAAAGCATACTGAGACAATCTAATAATTCACTAATCATTAAAAAATATTGAATGCCTAATATATACCAAGCACTATACTAAACACGGAAGACCAAAGAAGTATAATACATGGCTTCTGTTCCTAATGAGCTTGTTGAAATTCAATTAGAAAAATACAATGTGAACAAATGAAAAGTTGGGTAACAATGAAAGGGTTAAATCACAATCTGCATTAGTAATGTAAGAAAGCAGTCCACTGCTGGTGGGACGTAAAATAATGAAACCACTTTGAAATCTGGCAGGGCAGTTTTTAAGAAGTTAAACATACACTTACCACATGATCCCACAATTTCACTCCTAGGTATTTACATAAGAGAAATGAAAATGTGAAGGTTTCTTTCACACAAAGATGTGTACACAAATGGTCACAGCTGCCTTATTCAGAAATGCCAAAACTTGAAAAAAATTCTATTTCTAAACCTAAAACACAATGGTCAATCTCATTCTTTAAGAGTAAATGGAGCCCTGGCTGGTGTAGCTCAGTGGATTGAGCACGGGCCTGTGAAGCAAAGGGTCACCGGTTCGGTTCCCAGTCAGGGCACATGCCTGGGTTGCAGGCCAGGTCCCCAGTAGGGGCTACATGAGAGGCAACCACATATTGATGTTTCTCTCCCACTCTTTCTCCTTCCCGTCCCCTCTCTCTAAAAATAAGTAAATAAAATATTTACAAAAAAAAAAAAAAGAGTAAAAAAAAAAAAAGAGTAAATGGGATCAGTCCTGGCCAGTGTGGCTCAGATGGCCAAAGTGTAGTCTCATAACCAAAGGATGGCAGGTTTGATTCCTAGTCAGGGCACACACCTACATTATGGGTTTGATCTCTGATCTGGGTGTGGGCGCAAGCAACCCCCACTCTGGACATGCACGATCCAGGCTCTGGGCCTGTAGGCGAGGCAACCAGCTGATGCAATCAGCTGATGCTTCTTTCTTGAACTGATGTTTCTTTCTCACTTCCTCTCTCTCTAAAAGCAGGGGGGAAAAAATGTCCTCGGGTGAGGATACAAAAAAAAAAAAGAGTAATTAAAAAGAGTAAATGGGATCAAGTTTTGTGAAGGTTTCTATTTTGAAAAAAGCACACGTTTTTTGTTGGGAGGAAAGTTGTACCGCTCAGATCTTTTTCGTTGGCTCCATCTGTTGATTCTGAGAGGTGTATGTGGGATTATGGATCTGTCATTTTCACATTTTGTTTTTTATGTTTCAAAATTATGTCACTATGTTTCTAAAGATTTAGGACTGGCAACTTGTACCTTAAATCATCAGGAAACACCCTTCTCTGTCCTTGTTAATATCTTTGCTTTAAATTCTATTCTGTCTGATACTAATGTTGCTACATATGCTTTCTTTTTGTAAACATTTTCCTGGTAAGCCACTTCCCATTCTCACGCTGTTTTGTTTTATGTGTCATCTCCTATAAACAGTGTGTAGCTGGACTTTGGGGTTTTCATTCAATCAGAGCTTTTCTCTTTGACAAAGAGTAAGAGTCCATTTGTGTTTATTTTTTACTATGTATTTGGGGCTTACTGCTACCATGTTACTTTATGTTTTCTACATATTCTGTTTCTTGTGTTTTCCTCTTTTCTTAGTTTTCTGGAATGATGGCTTATTGTTCTCTCTCTCACTCTTGTCCTCTCCTTCTCTCTCCTAATGTCGTTTCTATTCTTCTACCACGATGGTCTTAGAACTTTTTTGTTCACATGATCCCTAAATTAATTTAGTAAAGCTATACACCTCCCATTTTAAATTTGGCATCTAAAATTTCTCATGATAAGATTCAGTAGTGGCAAAGGCTATAATTTCCAACACAAATGAGAATATTGACATTTTAAATAAAACTTTTGTGTCACAGTCTTAGATGTATTCAGTAGGATCTAAATACCATAATTATAGTTATTTGCTATCCATTATCACATATGTTTAAATACGAGCTGAGGATCTGGCAAAGAATGGCTGGCTGGAGGTGGGGTTGGCATGTTCTGGGGCTGAGGATTCTACTGCCATTGCTAACAGAGTGGTCACAAGCATTTTCATGCATGAGAATTTAGCAAATAAGTAAGCATATTGAGGTTAATGGGTACCTGTTTTCTTATTGTCAGAGAATAGAGTCAAAATTATGAAAAGAGGGAAGGCTAAAACAACCTTTTGGTGTTAGATTGGAACTGGAGTTTTTGCTGTGCACTCAGGAGTTTTTAATGTGTATAGAGAGATGTGAAAACAGGTATACATGTACATACATCTACTTCTATATCTTTCTAAATATGTGCCTATGTGTACACATGCACATAAATGTTTCTGAGTTCTATTCACTAAAGGACTTAGAAGAAACGACACCCCAGTAGCAATCAGCATACCTAGTGCCCAGATTTTTGTCACTAAATGTCATTCTCCACAAAAAGAAGTCAGAGCTCCTTGCAGAAATGACTGATTCCAGGGCTGGACCTGGGAAAGAAGAGATGAATCTGTAATATCTTGCTGTGCCAGAAAATAAGGATGGGTTCAAAGAATGACCGGGAGGTGTCAGAAAGGACATTTGTCAAAAATAGGCTCTCGTGCATACAACGCGGATAACCTTGAAGATATCATGTTAAGGGAAACCAATCAGACACAAAGGGACAAGTACTGTATGATTCCACTTACCTGAGGTAAGTAGGACAGGCAAATGGAAGAGACAGACAGCACAATAGAGGGGACTCGGGGCTGGGGGAAGGGAGCCATGGAGAATTGTTGGTTACTGCACACAGTGTTTCCGTTTGGGAAGGTGAAGAAGTTCTGGAAGTGGATAGTGGTGATGGTAATACTGTTGCGGAAAAATGAACTCTTACACGATCTGGGGTGACGGAGTAAGCCTTTATTACACGCTACACGCGTGGGTCCAGAGGAGACAGCTTCCAAATTCTGGGTGCTGAGGAGGGGTCAGGTGGGTGGTTAAATACCTTTGCAACAAAGTGGGGAGGGGAGAGGTCTCGTGGTACATGCAGGAGATACATAATTGTAAAAGCCAAGGACACAGGAGAGGAAGGGGAGTGGTTGGGGCCCAGGACAAAGAAACAGCAGGGGAACATCCAGGGCCCAGGGCAGGGAATCAACTAACTAGTCAACAGGTGATAGTCTGAAGCCTGGAAGCCAGCAGGGAGTCATCAGGGGCCGATACAGAGTGTCAGTTTCAATTTCAATTTATATTTTAAATTTCTACTACAATACAACAATGTGAATGAATGAATTAATATGCTTAATTGGACAACTAAACATGGTCACAGTGGTAAATTTTGTTGTAAAAATTTCACCACGATAAAAAAGGGAAAGGGCTTCCACTGGCCAAGTCTAAGACAGTTTAAGAATCGAAATAAATAATGTATAATATATTTTTAAAAATTCATTGATTGATTTGAGAGAGAGAGAGAGGAGGGGGGAGAGAGAAACACTGATTTGTTGTTCTACTTATGCATGTGTTCATTGGTCGGTTCTTGTATGTGCCCTGACAGGGATGGAACCCTGATGAGAATCCTGGCTCCTGGGGTCGGTGGCATTGTGGATGAGACACGAGATACATTCACAAGGACTACCGAGTCCTGTGGAGGAAAAGGGATGGCAAGGCTTCTCTCTCAAGGGGAGAAAAAGCTTCGGAGTGCCTCAACCACCCTCTCAAGAGGAGAGCGCCCCGACCCTTGCCTTGACAAGCTTTTATTGCGTTCAATTTGCCCAGGAATACTGGGTGTATATGTAAAGCTCATCAATCATTGTCAAGCATAAATGATTAAACAATAGATAACATCCGAAGAACTCTGAGGGCTTGTTCTGAGTCAGGATCAGATAGTTGAAGGGCCATAAAACTTTGGGGAACTAACTCACTTCCTGCTTGGACCCTTATAATTTAAATTGGGGGTATTAGCAAAGTAGGTTTCACAGGATTTCATGCATTCTTTCTTAGGCCTGATCTCCCTGGGGAACCTGCCCTTTCCAGCACAAGGCAGCACCCACCTCCAGCATTGTTTCAGGCTTAAGTCAGGCAGGGGAAGAAAGGCAGCCAAGAGTTTAGGAGACTTCTTGCAGACAGAATGAGGACTCAGGCTATGTCAAAGATGAGGGGTGAGGGTCCATCAGCCCCTTTTTCTATAGGCCCCGAAGTTCATCCCTGAGAGGCCCTTTGTGACGATGCGTATCTCAGGTCCTCCCTCTTTTGGGGATTCTTACCCGTCATAGGCTAACTGGTCACCCATTCCGAGCCAAGCAGGATGAAGAGAAAGGGGACAGAGGTGGTGCCCCTACACGGAAGATAAGCTTTGTCTCCTAAGTGGCTTGTTGTCTCAATCTCCTTTACTCAGCCTTAGCCATGGGGAATTACAGCTTCTGAAAACAGGCAGGCCAGTTCCCAACAGAACCCACAACCTTTGTGTATGGGGAAGACATTCTAACCAACTGAGCTACCTGGTCAGGACCTGTAGTAATGAAGTTTTAACCCACAAAGTTAAATAGGACTCCATGAGTTGATGCTGAAATGAATAAATATATAAGAAGGGGAAGGTCTGGCATATCATAGAATTCCAAATCATAAATACTGAAAGAATTGTGAGGAAATCATTACTGCAGTAATTTAGGGAAGAATCATCAGTGAATTCTAAAACTGCTGGGTGAAAGTCTAACGAGTAATAGGAGAGTTAGATATGTCAAAATACCCTCCACAAAATACTTATTAGTACATACAATAATAATTACCTTCCCAGTGGAGAGACGTGGCAGACGCCATCTCACGCGGTTGGTAAAGTTAATATCACCAGTTAGGGGACAAACGAGATCCCGCGACTCCTGACACGATGCACTGAGCGGACCATGGCATCACCTCTGCGGCATTCCTGCCCCAAATGCGTAAATCATGAGGTAACACTAAACGCGTCAAAACTGAGGGACAGTCTACAAAGTAAATTGATCTGCAAATTAAAAAAAAAAAGTTAAGGTCAGAAAAGGCAAGCTCTCAATGGAAGGACATTAAAAAGACACAATGGTCACCATATGCAAAGCTTGAACTTGGACCAGATTCTAGACTATAAAGGGCATTATTGGAACAATCAGAGAAATATGAATGGAATTTGGTGATTGATAGTGATACTTTACCTATATATATGCTAATTTCCTGATTTTGATGGCCGTATTGCTGTTGTGAGGAGAATATACCTTGATTTTAGAAAATACATAAATACGATATTTTAGGAGTAATGGGCATCATATCTGCAACTCATTCATAAATGGTTCAGAAAAATTTAAATATATAAATGACATATGTATATATACATATATACATACACAGAGAGAAAGACTTATAAGACAAATACAGTAAAAAGTTAATGGGAAGTTCGAGTAAGGAGTCTGGGTGAAAAATATACTGGACCTCTATTATTCTTGCTTCTTTTCTGTAAGCTTGAAATTATAACAAAATCAAAAGTTTACTTTTTATTTATTTTTTCAGTTATATTTTATTGATTATGCTATTACAGTTGTCCTGATTTTTCCCCCTTTGCCCATCTCTGCCAAACCCCCACACCCTCATGCAATCTCCCCACCGTTGTTCATGTCCATGGGTCAAGCACATAAGATCTTTGGCTACTCCATTTCCTATACAGTACTTTACATCTCCATGGCTTTCTATAACTACCTATTTGTACTTCCTGATTCCCTCACCTCCTCACCCTATCTCCTCCTCCCCCATCCAGCAACCTTCCAGCAACTAACTTCTTTCCTCTTGCTTTTAAGAGTCTCTCCTTACCTTTAACCTTTGGCCTTTCAATAATGATGTGTCTTGGAGTGGGCCTCTTTGCATCTATCATAATAGGGACTCTCTGCACTTCCTAGACTTGCATGTCTATTTCCTTCACCAAATTAGGGAAATGTTCTTTCACTGTTTTTCCAGATAGATTTCCAATTTCTTGCTCTTTCTCTTCTTCTGGCACCCCTATAAGGAGAATGTTGGACCTCTTAAATTGTCCCAGAGGCTGTTTATACTATCCTCATTTTTTCTGGAGTCTTTTTTCTTCTTGTTCTTCTGCATGGTTGTTTTTTTGGTTCCTTATGTTCCAAATAACTGATTTGATTCTCGGCTTCATCATTCTGTGGTTCCCCTGTAAATTGTTCTTTATTTCAGTTAGTGCATCCCTCATTTCTAACTGGATGTTTATGCTGCTGAGGTCCTGACTAAGTTCCCTAAACATTGTTATAACCAGTGTTTTGAACTCTGAACCTGATAGATTGCTTATCTCCATTTTGTTTAGTTTTTTTTTTTTTCTGGAGTTTTGATTTGTTCTTTCATTTGGGCCATGTTTCTTTGTCTCCTCATTTTGGTAGCCTTCCTGTGTTTGTTTCTAAGTGTTAGGTAGAGCTGCTTTGACTCCGTGTCTTGGTAGTGTGGCCTAATGTAGTAGGTGTCCTGTAGGGTCCAGTGGCACAGCTTCCCCATCACTCAAGCTGGGTACTTGAGATACACTCTGTGTGGACTGAGTACACCCTTCCTCTTGTAGCTGAGCCTTGGTTGCTGTTGGCAGATCAATGGGAGGGATTTACCCAGAGCAGTCAGCTGCAAGGACTGGCTGTGATCACGGACCACCAACCTCTGCCCTCCATGGAGGATCAGCTGTGCAAGTGCAGTAGCTGTCCACTGGGTGAGCTGGCCCTGGGGTTTTCAGCACTGCCAAAGTCAGCCCCTACCTGTGTTTTGCCCGGGGCACCCTTCCTGAATTATAAAGCAATCTGAGATGGCAGCTGCTCATGCTGGGTTTGACAATTCCCAGGTGAAGTCAAGCTATGACTCTAATCTGTCTACCTCTAGGGTTCGATGAAGCCAGCTGTTGCTTGTTTGATAGGATTTAGGAGCCAAGATAAGCCATTCTTATGGAAAAGCAGCTAGGGTAGGTCAGTAAGTTGGGTGGGGTAGAGCCTCTGTGAGTCTCCATGGTGGGTCACACAGTGTTAGCCAGGTTGATGGAGTCTCAGATAGATATGCCACTAGCCTACAGGCTCTGTGAGGGGAGGGTTCAGCAAAGGGACAATGGCTTCTGCTCACCTGAACGTCAGACACTTCAGTCTCTCCTCGTATACCAGTGGTGCCCCTCAAGCTGCCATCCTGGTGCTGGAGCTCAGAGGGAGTGAGTCTGAGTAGGTGAGTCCGTGCGTGAGTTCCCCAAGAGGAACTGCTTAGGGCTCCAGCAGCCTCCTCCATTGACTCAATCCCTGCTGGTTTTTGCCACCAGGAGTCATAGAGATTTATTTTCCTAGTACTGGAATCCTGGCCTGGGGTCCTGGTGTGGGTCTGGGACTCCTCACTCACGAGACATTCCTGCTGAATTTTTATCCACGTGGGTGTGGGGCCACCCTGTTCTGCATCTGTGCCCCTCTTACCAGTCTGGATGGATATGGTTTCTTCAATTCCATGGTTGTTGGACTTCCATTCAACTTGATTTCTGATGTTCCTGAGTGATCGTCGTTCTATATTTTAGTTGTAATTTTGATGTGGTTGTGCAAAGAGGTGAGCCATGTCTGCCTACGTCCCATCTTGACTGGGAGCCTATACAAAATCAAAAGTTTAAAAAAGTACTAACAAGTTCTTTTATAAGAACCTGTAATTTTCATTTCTCTTTCTCTTTTAAATTATATTCCCATTCAACTTTATAGGATTTTATCCCAATGTAATATAGTTTCATACTTAAAAGTCTATTCTTGATTATCTAATAGGCTACCCTGCAAAAAAGTACATGTATTTAAGTATTTAAAAACTTTCTTCTTATTGTAAAAATAATTCTGCATGGAGATACCATAATTAAATTAAAATAATATAGAGCTTTTTAAATTATAAAGTTTATCAAAACAATATACATTCCTAATTTTTGATGAATAATTATTAAACATAGATAGTAAAATTATATTGGAAATATATCTTTGGATTCATGTATCAATGGATTAATAGTACTTATTGCTAGAATGAGACAGGACTTGGCATGAATTTTGTTTTATTTTTCATTACAAAAATGTAAGTGTCCAAAACCATTCTTCACATAGCTAAGAGGATGAGGGTGGAAGACATTCTGTTTTAACAACGTCCTTCAATTGTCTGAACATCTTTTGAGTTAGAAGCCAAGTCATATGATTCATCACTAAAAATTTTTGTATTGAACTCACAGCTGACAACTCAATTTTGTTTTCCTTCCATTTTCCTGAAAACAAAGAATGAGAACCGATGGAGTTGGGAAGCAATTTGATACTCAGTGATGAGGGTCATTTTTTTTTTCTCAATACCATCACAGATAGCTTGCCTGGCCTATTTGTTTGGAACCCCAGTGGTTTTTCTAAGTCAGGACCAGGCACCTTTGGAAAGATTCAGCATGAGTGAAAGGAGGGTCTCCCCTCTGCAGGGTGCAAGAATGGTGACTGTGAAAAGAGAGGTGGGGAAAAGAATCTGCTTCAGAGACACCATTCTCCGGCATGTGCATCTTGGAAAAGAGATTTTATGCCTGTGTCCACACACGTGGCTTGGAAAGTCTCTTTGTGCCCTTAGGGGCACGTGCACATTAACTCAAAAAGCACTATTAACACATCCAAGTCTTGTAATAGTGTCTAGTATTAATCATTATGCATATCTTTTCACTAAAGGAGGCAGGAATCTTAACACACTTTTATTTACCTTCTTTCTCCCTGTTTACCTGTGCCGCCTCACACACTGAAGTATCATCTAGACCAGGGCTATCCAATAAAATACTGCGCAAAAAAATTTAGCAGTCATTTTTAAAAACGAGGTAAAATTATTTTTTAAAAAGCAGTTTAACTCAAAATATCAAACATACTATCATTTCAACACGTAATCAATATAAAAAATCAATGAGATATTTTACATTTTTTTCATACTAAGTCTTCGAATCCACTGTGTCTGTCCTTCATGCTTGCAGTGCATTTTAATTCAGAGAAGCCACATTTCAAGTGCCTAACAGCCACACATAGTTAGCAACTGTCATATTAGAGTGGTTCTTGAATTTTAGTTTCCGTCTGTTACTGGGTTTTGTATTGTTGCATTGACACTTATTTAGGCTTAATGATTTCCTGCTTCTCATCATTGTTTTCTGACAGTTCACCAAGACTAAGAACTTTGTATTGCATATACTTTAGAGCTCTTATCACGAATGCCTAGTAAATGCTTTAAAATGCTAATGGATCTGATGAGCAAGAACGGTCAGATTAGTCTTGCATGGAGGATCTGAAACTGTTGAAAGAGTTGCATGTGAGTGCTGGAGACTTCATAAATAGCAATATGCATTGTGTCAAATTACTTTAAAATGGGCATGATTTTAAATTTTATCAAAAAGATAAAAGACTTGAAAGCAAAACTGGGGGAGTCAGTTTCAACATTCCTTTACTACCCCATTAAGCAAGACCAAAATGAAATCCATCCAACTTTTCTCCTCTGCACCAGCATCTTGGGCCTTCTCCTCATGGTTTCTCACTGGGCTATGGAGGCCTCATGATTTTCTTTCCTTTTTCTTTTTTTCATAGTTAGGAATTCTTTTATTCCTTATCAAAACAATCTAACAGGAAATGTAGATCATATGCTTTTATTTTTACATATAATTGCTTTTTGGATAAGTCTTTCATCAGGACTCTGCCACTTTCACACCTCGTCCTTCCTGTGAGAGGGTACAATTTTACATTGGTCTTATTCAAAGAAATGGCAATTGTAACAGACAAAAAAACAGGCATGGAGTCTCAGGCAGTAAGAATGGAGTTTTTCCACATATAAGCACATTTAAACTTCTTCCCTGTACAAAAACATTTACGAATCATAAGGTCAATCCAGGTAGTGTCAGTAAGTACTTTAAATAAATCCCAATGACCTGACATTCAAGTCCAAACTAGACATTCAATGTTTTCTTTATTGTGAATATGATGTCTTTAACCTGAGGTACAGAGTTTTCTTCTAGAATCTTTGCATAAGGCATAGGGACGTCAGCACCAGTGACACGAACTGCAGGAGCATCCAGGAAGTTGAATGCAGGGCCTTCCATGATCCTGGCACAAATTTCGGCTCCTACTCCAAACTGTGGCCAGCCCCCTTCCACAGTTATGAGATGATTGGTCTTCATGACACTGGCTTCTATTGTTTCAATATCCATTGGTCTGATGGTCCGCATATTTATCACCTCACATTCAATTCCCTTTTTGGACAGCACTGTTGCAGCTTCTAAGCAGTGGCCCACAGGTCTCGAATGGGCAACTACAGTTATATGTGTCCCTGGCCTTTCTATTTTGGCTTTTCCAATAGGAATCAGAAAGTCTTTTGACTGAGCTTCTGGAGGAAATTCGAAAGGAACTCCACACATCAATTCATTTTCTAGCATCACCCCTGGATTGTTATCCCGAATGGCTGATTTAATAAGTCCTTTTGCATCCTCTGAATTCCAGGGGCTGACTACCTTTAAGCCTGGGCAGTGCCCACACCAGGCAGCAAAGCACTGTGAGTGTTGGGCAGCTACACCTGCTGAGGCACCATTGGGGCCCCTGAAGACTCTGGGAACAGGCTGAAGGCCTGCCGACATGTAGTAGGTCTTGGCAGCTGAGTTTATAACCTGGTCAACAGCTTGCAGAGAGAAACTGAAGGTCATAAATTCACAAATGGGCCACAACCCAGCCATAGCTGCACCTACTGCAATTCCAGCAAAGCCCATCTCAGATATGGGTGTGTCTATGATCCTCTTATCTCTGTATTTTTCTGCAGGCCTCGACTAACCCTGTGTGCCCCATCATACTGGGCAACCTCTTCCCCAAGCAGAAATACCTTCTCATCTCTTTCCAGCTCCTCATCCATGCCTTGATTTATAGCCTCACGAGCTGTCACCTGCAGCGCCACCGGCGCCTTCCAGTGAAAGCGCCTCCTCGGCAGCCCGGAAACCTGCTGAAGGGGTCTCCGTACCAGCCCAGACACCCCCGTCATCTTAACCGTGTCCTCCAGCCGCCGCCGAATCTATGGAGGCCTCATGATTTTCTTCTTATGCCTAAATCATTTAAACTTCTTTTTAGTTTTCCCCAGGATTTTTT
>PVKM010015195.1:0-28166 GCA_004027735.1 Carollia perspicillata | reverse complement strand
TTGCATTGGGTAGGGGCTCCTTTTTTCTTTCTGCCACATAGAATTCCATTGTATATATGTACCATAATTTCTTGATCCATTCATTTACTGCTGGGCACCTAGGTTGCTTCCAACACTTGGCTATTGTAAATTGTGCTGCTATGAACATTGGGGTGCACAGGTTCTTTTGGAATGGTGTTTCAGGGTTCTTGGGGTATAACCCCAGCAGGGCAATTGCTGGGTCAAAAGGCAGTTCCATTTTTAGTTTTCTGAGAAAATTCCATACTGTTTTCCATAGTGGTTGTACCAGTCTGCAATCCCACCAACAGTGAACTAGAGTCCCCTTTTCTCCACAACCTCTCCAACACTTGTTGTTTGTTGCTTTGTTTACTTGTATTATTATTATCATTTTCATTATTTTTACTTCTTTTAATTTTATTAGTATTTTTAATTTCTCTTCTTTCTGTTTAGTTTTCATCATTTTATTATTGCTCTGTTTAATTGCATTGTTTGATTGGTTTTCCTTATTCTCTCTACCATACTATATTTTAATTTTCCTTCTTTCACTTTGCTCATGGTTCAATAACACACAACTCTTAAATGTATACTTTCTATTATTCTTATCAAAGTCATATATTTCTTGTCATATTACTATTGTTCCAGTACTATAGTAAATAATTGTTGTTCCATATAATTCTAAATACTACACAGCAATTCTCCCTGATCTTAGCCCATTTCACTTTATTCTTGAGTTTTATTATTGTTGCGGTTAACTCTATTCTCTTGTACACTATGCCTTCTTTCTGTCCTTCACCCTCACTATATCTCATCATCTAACCTCCTTACTCTATTTTCTGGATTCAGCTCACAATCCTTCCCCCCACCCAAAAAAAAGAGTCTTATCTCTTTTTCACCTTCTATAAAAAGTGGCTACTTGGGTGAAATACCACAGTTAACACTATACTTACCCAAGGATCTCCTACCACTTCTCTACTAGTTGGTACTCTAAATGCCATAGGCACTCTGCCAGTATTTTAATCTATTTTGCCTACCCCTGCCACTGATCATATATAAGAATAGGTGGGAGCTGTGAACATTAGTATTCCTGCTGAAGGAGAGAACCCACCAACAAAGGAACCACCAAAAAGCAAAACCCAAGTACAACAAGAGAGCCCACAGAAACAGAAGAAAGGATAAACTTAGAGCATCCAGACAAGGAGACCAAAGGGACCAGACCACTGAATCTGACAGAATTCCTACCACAGAAGTTCACCCTACAAAGACAGCTGGCAAAGTGAAACATCAGGATGTGCAGAAACAAAGAAAAAGAGTCACCTAAAATGGGGAGACATAAAAGAACCTGCAATCAAAAGGAATGGAATACTCCCCACTAAAAGAGTTAAATGAAATGGAGGTAAGCAAACTATCAGTCATAGAATTCAAAATAATGGTTATAAGGAAGCTCAAGGAATTCACAGACAATTACAAGGAACTCAGTGAGAACCACAACAGTATAAAAAATGAAATAGAAACTATAAACAAAACCAGGAAGAAATGAACAATAAAATTTTGGAAATAAAAAACACACTTGAAGGAATTAGAAGGAATTACAAGACCGAATAAGTGAGCTTAAAGACAAGTTGAAAAGAAACACCAAGGCAGAGCAGCTTCACGAAAAACACTAACAAAAACATGAAGATAGCTTAAGGGAATTCCAAGATAACATGAAACACAACAACATTCAAATCATAGGAATACCAGAAAATGAAGAAAAGGAACAAGGGATAGAAAACCTGTTTGAAAAAATAATGACAGAAAAGTTTCTGAACCTAGAGATGGAAACAACATGCAATTTCAGGAAGCACAGAGAGTTCAACTCAAGATGAACCCAAAGAGGCCATCTCCAAGACATACCATAATTAAAATGCCAAGTATTAAAGACAAAGACAGAATCTTAGAAGCAGGAAAGGAGACATAAAAAGCGACATACAAAGGGGCTCCAATAAGGCTAGCAGCTGGTTTCTCAACAGAAACACTCCAATCCCTGAAAGAAAGGCAAGATACATTACAAATAATAGAAAAAAAACAAAGGCCTGCAACCAAGATTACTCTAGCCAGAGAGGCTCTCAATTAAAATGAAAGGCAAAATAAGGAGTTTCCCCAACAAAATAAGGCTAAAAGAATACATCTCCACCAAACCAGCACTATGAGATTTACTAAATGGACTACTATAAGAAGAGAAAGGAAAGAGTGAAACAGAGGAATACAGCTACAAAGTGGGAGAAATGAACAAATACTTATCAATAATAACCTTAAATGTAAAAGGATTAAATGCACCAATCAAAAGACAGAGTAGAAGAATGAATAAGAAAGCATGACACACACAAATGCTGCCGAAAAGAGACACATCTCAGAACACAAGGCCTACACAGACAGAAAGTGAAGGGCTGGAAACAAATATTCCAAAAAATGGACAGAAAAAAAGCCAGGGTAGCAATATTCATCTCTGACAAAATAGACTTCAAGCAAAGGCCATAAAAAGAGACCCAGAAGGACGCTTCATAATACTTAAGGGGAGAATACATCAAAAAGACATATACACTGAAAACATATATGCACCCAACATAGGAGCACCTAAATATGTAAGGAAAATCTTGGAGGACATCAACAAAGATATAGACAGAAATACAATTATACTAGGAAAATTTAACATTCCACTGTTAAAACTAATATATCTTTCAAATAAAATATCAACACAGATATTGTGGCATTGAATAATGCCCTAGATCAAATGGATTTAAATGATATATATAGAAACTTTCATCCCAAAAAAGCTAAATACACATTATTTTCAAATGCACATGAAATATTTTCAAAGATAGGCCACATGATAGGACACAAAACAAGCTGCAACAAATTCAAGAAAATTGAAATCATATCAAGCATTTTATCTGACAACAAGGGACTGAAACTAGAAACCAACATCAAGGAAAAAATTCAAAAGATTCAAATTCATGGAGATTGAATAGCATACTATTAAACAATAAGAGGGTTAAGAATGAGATTAGGGAAGAAATAAAAATTTCTGGAAACAAATGAAAATAAACTCACAACAACCCAAAACTTATGGGACAGAGTGAAAGCCATCTTGAAAGGGAAGTGCATAGCAATACATGCCTACCTAAATAAGATAGAAACATTTCAAATAAAAAACCTAACCCTACATCTACAAAAACTATAGGAAAAGCAACCAAGAAAGCCCAGAGCTAGTTGAAGGAAGAAAATAATCAAGATCAGAGCAGAATTAAATGACATAAAGACCAAAAGAACAATTCTAAGGATTAATAAATCCAGGAGCTAGTTCATTCAAAATAAAAACAAAGTTGGCAAGCCTTTAAGCACACTCACTAGAAAAAAGAGAGTGGAACCAAATAAACTTAATCAGAAATGAAAGACAAATATCATATGATCTCACTTTTAACAGGAACCTAAACAACAAAACAAACAAGCAGGCAAAATATATCCAAAGACACTGAAATAGAGAACAGGCTGACAGGGACCAGAGGGGACAGGGGAGGAAATTTCAGGGAGAAAAAGGGAAGGGTTTACAGGAACAAGTATAAAGGACACATGGACAAAAACTAAGGGGAGTGGAAATGGGAGGGAGGTGGAGAGCACTGGCGGGTGGGCTGGGATGGGAGTAAAAGACAGAAAACTGTACTTGAAGAACAATTAAAATAAATTTTTAAAAAAAGAAATGAAAGAGGGGAGATTACAACTGATACCACAGAAATACAAAGGATTGTAAGAAATTACTATGACAACTATATGCCAAGAAATTTGAAAACCTAGGTGAAATGAACAATTTTCCAGAAATATAATCTTCCAAAACTGTATAAAAAGAAGCAGAAAGCCTGAACAGACCAATAATAACTGATGAAATTGAAGCAGTAATCAAAAAACTCCCAACACACAAAAGCCCTAGACCAGACGATTTCACAGGAGAATTTTATGAAAATTTTAAGGAAGAGCTAACCCCTATCCTTCACAGACTATTCCAAAAAATCCAAGAAGAGAGAAAACTCCCAAATGCTTTTTATGAGGTCAGCATCATCCTAATCCCAAAGCCAGATAAAGACACGACAAAGAAAGTAAACTATGTGCCAATATCACTGATGAACATAAATGCTAAAATCCTCAAAAATATTGGCAAACTGCATCCAGCAATATATTAAAAAGATCATACACCATGATCAAGTGGGATTTATCCCAGGGATGCAAGGATGCTACAATATTCATAAATCAATAAACATGATACATCACATAAACAAAAAGGAAGACAAAAATCTCATTATTATATCCATAGATGTGGAAAAATCATTTGATAAGGTACAGCATCCATTTATGTTTAAAACACTCAGCAAGGTGGGAATAGAGGGAGCATTCCTCAACCTAATAAAGGCAATATCTGAGAGATATACAGCCAACATCATACTCAATGGGCCAAAACTAAAAGTGTTCCCACTAAGATGAGGAACAAGACAAAGCTGTCAACTTCCACCACTTCTACTCAACATAGTATTGGAAGTCCTAGCCACAGCAATCTGACAAGAAAAGGAAATAAAAGGCATCCAAATTTGAAAGGAGAAAGTAAAACTGTCATTGGTTGAAGATTACATGATAGTGTACATAGAAAAACCTATAGAGGCCACCAAAAACATTTTCAACCTAATAAATGAATTTGGAAAAACAGTGGGATACAAAGTCAATATCCAGAATTCAAAAGCAATTTTGTATGCTAACAATGAAATATGAGAAACAGATATCAGGAAAAAATCCCATCTTATATAGCAACAAGAAAAATAAAGTACCCAGAAATAAATTTAATGAAGGAGGTAAAAGACCTATGCTCAGAAACTACACAACACTGAAGAAAGATATTAAGGAAGATACAAACAAATGGAAGCCTATGTCATGTTCATGGATTGGAAAACTTAACATCATCGAAATGGCCATATTACCCAAAGCAATTTATAGATTCAATGTGATCCATATTGAAATACCAATGGCATATTTCACAGATAAAAAGCAAATACTTCAAAATTTTTTATGGAACCATAAACGATCCTGAATATCTCCAGCAATTTTGAGACAGAAGAACAAAGTAGAAGGGATCACAATACCTGATACCAAACTGTATTACAAGGTCACTGTAATCAAAACAGCCTGGTACTGACAGAAAAATAGGCACGTTGACCAATGGAACACAACAGAGAGCCCAGAAATAAACCCAAGTCTCTATGGTCGATTAATATTTGACAAAGGGACAGCAGCATAAAATGCAGTAAAAATAAGTTCTTCAACAAATGGTGTTGAGAGAACTGGACAGCTACTTGAAAAAATATGAAACTCCAGTACCAACTTACACCACACACAAAAATGAATTCAAGGTGGATAAAAGACTTAAATATAAGTCATGAATCCATAAAAGTCATACAGGAGAACATAGGCAGGAAAATCTCAGGTATTCCATCCAGCAGTATTTTCACTGAAATGTCCCCTAAAGGAAGGGACATAAAGGAAAGAATAAATAAATAGGATCTCATCAAAATTAAAAGCTTCTGCACAGCTAAAGAAAACAGCATTAAAATAAAAAGAGAACCAACCATATGGGAAAACATATTTGCCAATGATACCTCAGACAAAATATATAAAGAACTCACACAACTCCACTCTAGGAAGACAAAAAGCCTAAATATAAAATGGTCAAAAGTCTTGAACAGACACTTCTCAAAGGAGGACATACAAAGGGCACAGAGATATATGAACAGAGGCTCAGCATCACTATCCATCAGAGAGATGCAAATTAAAACCACAATGAGATACTGCTTGACACCAGTGAGAATGACCTCATAAACAAATCAACAAACAAGTGTTGGAGAGGTTGTGGAGAAAAGGGGACCCTAGTTCACTGTTGGTGGGATTGCAAACTGGTACAACCACTATGGAAAACAGTATGGAATTCTCTAAGAAAACTAAAAATAGAACTGCCTTTTGACCCAGCAATTCCACTGCTAGGATTATATATATCCTAAGAACCCTGAAACACCAATCCAAAAGAACCTATACATACCAATGTTCATAGCAGCACAACTCACAATAGCCAATTTTTGGAAGCAACCTAAATGCCCATCAGTAAATGAGTAGATCAAAAAACTATGGTATATTTACAAGATGGTATACTACACAGCAGAAAGAAAGGAGGAGCTCCTACCCTTTGCAACAGCATAGATGGAACTGGAGAGCATTATACTAAGTGAAATAAGCCAGGTGGTGAAAGACAAATACCATATAATTTTACCTTTAAGTGCAACCTAATCAACAAAACAAATAAGCAAGGTAAATATAACCAGAGACATTGAAATTAAGAACAAACTGACAGTAACCAGAGGGGAGGTGGGAGGGGGAAATGGGGAAAGGGTGAGGGGTTTACAGCAACAACTATAAAGGACACATGGACAAAACTAAGAGCAGGTGGAATCAGGGGAGAGAGGTGGGAATGGCCGGGGTGCAGAGTAGAAGGCAGATTATTATACTTGAACAAAAATTTTAAAAATTATATAAAATTAAAATAAATTGTCATTGAAATATAGATTTAAAAAGAAAACCTTACAGCCTTATTGCAATATAAAACTAGCATCAATTGCTATAAGTACAAGGTAATCTTAAAATTAAATATGATAAAAATTAAATATGGCACTACATTGTTATCATTGCTTGTCAAATGATGAAATCTTATATTTACTCTCAAATAACAGAGTTAAGTCATTCTAGCACTAAAAAAAGATGTTCTTTTTGATTTAATAATAAGATTTGGATGAGATTTATGATGGGAACATCATTTTCATATTGAGATTCAAGTTTATTCATCCTCATGTTCTCTAACATTGCTTTGACTTCAATGTCAGTGGTTTGTATCCTGTTCTTTTGTTAAGTATTAATTTTGTTTAGCCCTTTTATTTTAATGGTGGGGTAACAAATATGTGACAAGAAATGTGCTTTTTCAATTGCACCACAGACAATATCTAACTTCTATTAAGTGTATGCAGTGCCAGACACTAAGTACCTCCAATATACCACTTCTTTCAACACTTTATGGCCCTGTAGCAGAGCACCACTATTCAACAGTAGCTCAGACACATTAAACTTTTGGCCTAAACTCACACACCTTGTAACAGACCTGAGTTTCTACAGGCAGGCAGTCTCTTTCTATTTGAGACTTATGGCCTTCGTTTTTCATGTTCCTAAGTTTGACTAGAAGTAAATACAGAATCCTGCCTTTCTTTCCAATAGTAGAACTTTTAAATGGTTTTCCTGTTCAGTAATAATTTTTGTGCTTTTATCCTCTGTTATAGAGGAAAAGAATAAAGAGAACCACTGAGTCATATGCAGAAACATAGCTGATTAAATTTTAATATATGATATGAAAGATATTACTTTTTGATAAATATAAACATGTATTAAACCTAATTACATTGTTTTTTATTTTTATTTAGTATATTATTTTTACCCTTTTCTTTAAAAATGGGCATCCATGAATAAGTCTGGTCTAAGAGTATACTAAGTAAGTCTTTTACAAGTATAATCTTTCTAAAATAGCAATGAGTAGAAAAGCATACTAGGCTAGATAAATAAAAGCCATCTTTCTTCTAAGCAGAGAAACTTTCTTTTCTTTCCACTCAGCTGCTTACTTCTGTATAGTAACAGACTGAGGAAGATCATGTTGCAAAATTTGGCATTTACACAGTTTATATTTTTCAGAATATTTAATGAAAGGCCACCAAATGTTAAAATAATTATCTGCTTCCTGTATGAGAGGAAGTTTCTTCCATTGCTCAAATTTTTTAATTAAAAAATTAATTAAACAGGTTCTTCTAATTAAGAAGCAACTATAGACCTTGCACTCACACACAATAAAAAATTGTATTTACTTCATGATTGTCTTAATCACCCTTCTTAAGAAGGTGGTTTTGGTGGGCTCAGGAAGACTTTGTTTCCATTAACTTGTATGTCCAGTCCTTTAGTTTCCTTACCCATATATTTAACCCATTTGATTTTTTTACGATGGAAACATTTTAATGTAGTATTATATCATATAGACATTTAACCTACTTAAATTTGTATGGTTTTGTTTCTTAAAGAGAGGAAGGGCCCCAAGAGTGGAACAAAGTATGAAAAACAATTTTTTAAATGTCACTAATTTGCTTACCATCCACTCAATATGCTTCTACACTAGCATGAATATTAGATGAGAAATATGAATCTGTTGTTCCATTTGCAGGTTTCAGTTCTTATGTGCTTTTTATAGAATAATCATCTCCCCACAATGAGTGTGATTTAGTGTTTTATTACTTATATTTTTAACAATTATACCATATCCACTGATTTTAGTTTCTAATTCTTCTGTAAAATACAATTCTGTATGAAGTCAAAAGCCTTTTTAAGGTAGGTAGGGATATATATGTGGATCTTTCCTTTGTCTCCTTAGCATAATATTGGGTGTTTTCTTCTATATTAATTCTCCTATTCAGCTCTTTAGGATGAGTCCATTGTCCAGCCACCCTCCTTTTCTTTCTTTCCTCAAACCCTACTTGCCTCATCAGTGGCAGCTTGCCCTCTCTCATGTTTTCAGGGGTTTTAATGAATTGCCTCATGTAACAGTATGTTTCTGGTTTTCCTCCTTAAACAGAGGTTAAATTACGAACCTTCTTAAAGCACAAAGATAATGTTAATTCATTCTCCAACAATGTGATTGGCACCACCCAAGTTCCCCTTGTTGCTATTTCAGGACGAAAGCAGACCCTATGACACTTCTAACCTTCAGTTATTGGAGAACTCCTTTGTGGATATGACAAGGACTGCTCATGAGCCTCTCAAAGGTAAACATTATCCTCCCAGTGGCCCACCAATGAGTTTCATTGATTTAATGTGGAGGAATCATTTTTCAGGTTTGGAATATTCACATGTCTATTCCATGTTTGGTGTTTTAAATAAAAACCAGTTTTTTAATAATTATGATTTTTATGGCTTTGTTTCTGTTTGCTTTTGTTTGCTTCTGTAAAGCAAAATTGATTTTTTAAAAACCTGGGTTCAGCTAAAAAGCATAAATGATATGAATTCAAATAATAGCATTGAGATTCTTAAAAGTATAGCTAATGTAAATATTTCTCAAATTGTCTGTGAAGGAGAAGAATGCTGTTTAACCTTGTGGAATAATGCATTTATAAAACACAATAAATATGAAATAGAATTTTTTTAAAAATTGGAAATAATATTTTTAATTATGACATTCAACAGTCATTGTCTTATTGCTATTATAGTTTCTAAATGCATAGTCTCAATTTAGGTATTTATATCTTATGTGCTTATCATGGACCATACTTTGAGTAGCACTGGACTATGAAAGTGAAAGTTTTTATTGTATTTTAAAAACACGTCATTATTTATAGTTATAAGCATCTTTTCTTTTATATCATTTAATAATATTTTATTAGAAAAATTGTATGAACTCATCTTATGTCCTGATGTTAACGTGTGTGTGTGTGTGTGTGTGTGTGTGTGTGTGTGTGTATGATCTTATCAAAATGTTGTTAGGTCCTTGGTTTCTTTAAAGTACAGTAATATATGAGCCCAATGTTCCCAATGTGCTTTTGGCATTATTTATGAAGAATGGTGTTTAATTACCAAGCTTAACACATTATCCTTGGTGAAGACTCAAATCTCTTTTCCAACTTTAAACTGAGCAAAAGCTTTCATCTGGCAAGGTATTGAAGCCCACTATGAAAATTTTGTGCATAGAATTATCACCAAGAGCTATTTGGCAGCTTCTCCATCTCAGTGAAAAGCGCTCTGTATTTTAACTTCACACAAATAACTCTCACCACCATATAAATTATTTTCTCAATTATCTTTCAACCTTTTAGCAATAAGGTTTCCTGAATAAGAACTGGAAATATCTACATCACGTTCCATGTCACATTTCTTGATCCAAATTATTTTAATTAGTTACTTAGCCCAAATCTATTTCAAGCACAACAATTTCCTGTGTATCTGGAAAGTGGTGGGAAATTGTTACCTCATCGAACCCAATCATGGACCATAACCCCATATTAATCTGGAAGACAGCCATTACTTTTCTCTGGAGTGGTGTTACTTCTCATTTAGCCTGCAAGATATTTTTGTATTGGAAGTAAAATTTCATAATTGTGAAAGAGATTTCCAACACACATATTGAAGTCGATCCCAAGTGAAGTATAAGGCATCAGGGTATCTTAAGGCATCCCATGCAATCAGGGTATTGCCTCATACATTTTTAAAGCACAGATTTTATGCTCTTTGTAGAGAGCCAAGGGAAGTGCTGGATCAGCACACTCAATTCCAAATGAACATATATTGTATTATCTTGCCCTCTGAATTTCAGAGAACAATGGGTTGCCATCACTTTATAATGTGATTTAGATTGTTATTTTCAAATCAATTGTATTCTTGAATCAGTTTCTCTTCTCACTTTCTTGGTAGCATGCATTCTCTGTGATGCATTTGAAAACGACTTACAGTTCTGAATGACCACCTGAACCCACAGATAATCACTCAGTCTTGGACAGTCTCATTAGACATTGTTATTGACTATGGCCTGAAGTTTTGGTGCCTAAACTCTCCTGAAAAAGGCCCATTGTTGAGCTATATTGGAGAGAGAGATATTCTTCCTTCCTACTTTCAGGAATAGCTGCAAATGGGGCCATGTCTAATGTGCTACACGTGCATTTAAATGAAAGCCTTGAAACACTGTTATCTTAAAATCTAATGAAATACTTGGCTCTGTCTAAAAGAAGCACATGTTAATTGCTTATCAAACTATCAATTTTCATTTAACAAAATGATTTGATACCTCTGTAATTCTGTGAGGAAAAAACATTGCACTTCAAGGGCAAATTTTTTACCACCAGTAAATAGGCAGGGTGGATATGAACAGAATCTGCTGTCATTAATTCAGCGCTATTTTCCTCAGGTAAAGTGTCATATTGTTTATATGCAAAACATTTTCATTTTGGCAATAAATGACCTTCTTCGTTTGCAAAATCTGCTCTTTGTTTTCATGAGAAACAAAGACTTATTGATGGTCTTTTTAAAAAAAATATCTGCTAAATGTGATTTCAAAACAAACTAGTACTACTGATATGCCTCAAGTGACCCCCTGGGGGAAAAAATGTGCCTTGGATTAACCCAAGCCAGTTTTAAGTTTCTAGGAGTCCATGATCTGTTCTTCCCAAAGGTAACTTTGGGAGGGGTTTGAAAAATTCAACAAAAACACACCTAATACTTCTAGTGTGTTTAACAGAAACTCGAAGTGGAGAGAGAAATAGCAGCCTAAGGTAAAAACAGAAGAGAAAAACACTGATATTGGTAAGCTGTACCTTTTTCACTCTTTGTCCCTTTTTTGTGCCCAGTGAAGCACAGAGGGGTATATCTGTGTCAAGGACCAGTTTCCACACCTCTGATGGGAATGGATAGCTACATCGCCATCTCTTTAAGGAAATAGGACCTGATAGGCAGCCTAGTAAACATCCTGGCCATGGCAAGGCAGATAGGTACACATTTAGAGACGGTAAAATAATTCTATCCATTATTAGTTCTCTCCCACTTTAAAAGCAGTCATAAAAATGCAACAAAGACTTTCTTCCTTAGGCAGTACCTTTCTGTGTTTCTTTTGTTGTTCTGGATTTTCTGACCAATTACTATTCTAAATAAACATCCCCTGTTTCAAGTGCTCTACTTGAACAGCTGGGCTATTTTTTCCACCCTGTCCTACTCTATCCCCTTTTATCCTCCTCTCCACAGGAGGTCTCCATCAAAAGTCTTCACATTCTCATTCACAGGCCCTCCTATTAGACCCATCCCACCTGTTTCCCCTTCTCTTGTCAGCACTCTACCTGCTCAGAGCCACCATCCTGAGCTCCCTCCCTCATTCCACATTCCCCTGCTGCTAGTTCCCTTATCTACTTCCTAGGGGTAGGGCAGGCTCTGCTCCACAATTTCATCAGGTAGCCTGGTGGTGAGGGTGAGCAAGCTGTCACTCAAACCCAGCCAACCTGAAATGGAAAGTGTGATAAATGGAACCGTACAAGGCTCAATTTCATCTGGAAATTTCAAACTTATGATGTTTGAATAGGTTCATAAATTCCCCCATAAGACCTCTCTGCTCTCCCTAATATCCAATTGCAGGTTTCAACTGAGCGGGCCTCTCTACCTGTTTTTACAGCCCAAGATATTCAGATCTTAGCATGTGTCTAAGTGTCTTTGCTTTGGTGTGCTTTTAATCTAGTGCCCAGTTTGGGAAGGCAGCCACCGCATACATATTTGCCCATACCTTTCCAGAGGAAGAATGTCAACAATGGACAACACTGGTAGTCTTCAAAGGAATTTCACCCAGGGCTGCTTGTATTTTTCTTTGTTTCTGAAAGCCAAACCTGGCTTTGTTGTTGGCAAATACGTTTCTACATGTCCTTTCCTGGGGAAAAATTGACAAGTGGAGAATCTTCTAAATGTGCTCCTGCTCTCTCACTGAGAGAAAGGCTTTTCTTTTTGACTTCTTGATTTCTGTCCCTGGTCTTTAGGAAATAGTCCTCAAAATAATAAGAGTATGCATAATCAAAAGGTAAGAAGAAAGTTATCATATACCATTTATAGGTAGCAAAGACCAGTACCTGAGTTTGTTTTGCAAAATTTGAGATATGGTACAGTTAAATGTGTAAAAGATTAAAAAGAAATTTAAATAAGTAACTTTTATTTTTTTTTCATTAATATATAATTACCCAAGCAACACAAGAAATTATTTTTGCATCTTCCTCATTGCTTTTTTCAATTCAGGTACCCTCACCACATATAACTACTATTTTTTTCACACTGTATTTTATTACTGCATTTAGATTATATATGTCTGTAAAAAGATGTAAGTGTTGTGCTTTTATCTCAAATAGGATTGTTTTGAATACTCTGTTTTACAACTTACCTTTTTCTGCTCAAAATATATCTTAGAGATCTTTCAATATCATTATATATAGTTATATCTTATTTTAACTCTTCTGTACCTTTCAATTGTTTCACTAGTAAAGAACATTTAACTAGTGTATAATTTTTCTGTTTTTCACTATTAAAAGTATCTTATCGATGAATATTTCTGAATATGTACCATGACACACATTAGTGAGGTTTCCTCTAGGGTAGATACCAGAAAGTGGAATTACTTTGCCAAAGGGAATACCTACCTTTAATTTTTCATAAATATTGCCAACCAGCTCTCCAAATCAGCTTTACCAATTTGATATCATGTCCTGTGGATCGGTTTTTTGATCATGACATCTCTAACCCCTTCTAAATCAGAAGAGCTAGCAGCCTTAAACCAGAAACCAATGAAAGATAATTTTATAAATTTAACACTTTCTTCCCACTGTATGCAAGGACATAATGTATGCTTTTCTGCCTGTCCTACCCTATATCACAATGCTCATAGAACTAATGAAATATGTTTTATTAATATAAATGCTAAATTTAGAATAAAAGAGAAAAATACAAAAAATAATGACCAAGAATATATTCCTATCCTAAGTTGTTGATGCAAGAGATTAGATGTAAGATACATTTCAAAGAACACAGAAATATTTTATATATTAGAAATATTTTATTTCAAAAATATCCTCTCTAATTGGAAAGTAAAATCTAACTTTAGTATGCTCTGTTAATCACATTAACTTAAAGTACAGCCCCTAATGTGGGTGACATGCACACCCAGACATTTTGAAATGGGAGTGATGATTTTTAAATTTTAAGAAAACAACTTATGTCGAAAAATCAAGCTGACTTAAATGTTTATAAATTTCAGACCTTGCTTTTTCCAAATCATTGACAACAGTCAACATTTTACTTTGTGCATAATCACAGTCTTGGGGTTTTAATCTATTTCTTCAATTGGTCCATTTATGATTTTTTAAAAATATATTTTTTAGATAGTGGTTGCACAAGTTTTAACTTTTATAAAGCACACCCATGGTACAACAGGTTGGGAAATGCTATACCCTACATCCACCCTAGTTTCAGAATATCAAATTCTGCAGAAGCCCTATAATCACAAAATCTGTCCAACTTAGTTCCCAAACCCCATTTGCCTATGATAACTATTTTTCACATAACATTTTAGCCCTTTAAATCGCTATTGCAAGCAATATACTTTGAGCAATCCTATGAAAGTACAAATTGCCAGAAAAATGAAGGTAAGAAACCAATGAGCCTCAAAAGAAAAGAAAGTAAGCTATATTAAACTAAGTGGAAAGGCATTCTAGATCCTGAGGAAGGAAGCTGATGACAAAGGCATAATATAGACTCCAGAAAACCACAGAAACATGACATAATTTTATTTAACCAATATTAATTGGTGCTTATTTATACTAAGTCCTGTTCTAGTTGCTGGGGATGAAAAAGGGTTGGGGGAAGTGAAAGAAACTGATGGACATGGACAACAGTGTGGTGATTGTGGGGTGGGGAGGGCTTGGCGTAAAAGAGGGCATGGGGGTATAAATAGCAATGGAAAAATACAGTAAAAAGTAATATTAAAAAAGCAGTTGTTAAAACAAAAAAGCCTCTAAGTCTACTGAAACATTTCAAAATATTATTTAACTGAGATCAAGTTCTCAGAGTCAATAAATAGACATTAAATTAAGCATTTCTAAATATGAGGAGACTATAAAAAAGGTGTTTAAGACATACGCTAGGAGAATATAAACAACTGCTACATATCAATAAGAACCCAATAACCCAATAGAAAAATGATCAACATGTATTCATTGAGAAAAAAAGAAACTAGACAATAAATATGTATGATTTTCAACCTCAGAAATAATAAGTTAAGTGCAAAATTATACCACAAATAGACTTTATTTTACAGATAAATGGCAAAATGAGAACTTAACAATACCATGTATTAGCAAACATAGGAGGGAGTTCATCAACATCACTAATGGGGATGAAATTGGTATAATCACTTTGGAGACCAGTTGGGTCATCTTTTCCAATAAAAATAAAATGTGAGCCACAATTGCAAGTCACACTTGCTAGTAGTCATATTTTAAGATGGAAAAAAACATAAGGTTAATTGTAATAATAAATTTTATTGAACTTGATGTATTCAAAATACTATTTCAACATATAATTAATATAAAATTTGAGCTATTTTACATTCTTTATGTCATTTTGCCCCTGAAAACCAATATGTATTTTTTATTTTATTTTAATCTTTGTTCAAGCACAGTTTTCTATCTTTTACTCCCATCCAAGTCCACCCCCCTCAGTGCTCCCCACCTCCCTCCCATTTCTATCCTCCTTAGTTTTTGTCCATGAGTCCTTTATACATGTTCCTGTGATCCCTTCCCTTTTTCCTCTGAAATTCCCTCCACTCTCTCCCCTCTGGTTACTGTCAGCCTGTTTTCTATTTCAATGTCCTTGGTTATATTTCGCTTGCTTGTTTGTTTAGATTCTCATTAAAGGTGAGATCATATGGTATTTTTCTTTCACTGCCTGGTTTATTTCACTCAGCATAATGCTTTCCAGTTCCATCCATGTTGTTGCAAAGGGTAGGAACTCCTTCTTTCTTTCTCCTCCATAGAATTCCATTGTGTATAAGTACCATGTTTTTTTTGATCCATTCATTTGCTTATGGGCATTTAGGTTGCTTCCAATGCTCGGCTATTGTAAATTGTGCTGCTATGAACATTGGGGTGCATAGGTTCTTTTGGGTTGGTGTTTCAGGGTTCTTAGGATATAATCCTAGCAGTGGAATTACTCAGTCAAAAGGCAGTTCCATTTTTAATTTTCTTAGAAAATTCCATACTGTTTTCCATAGTGGTTGTACCAGTCTGTAATCCCACCAGCAGTGAACTAGGGTTCCCTCTTCTCCACAACCTCTCCAACACTTGTTGTTTGTTGCTTTGTTTATGATGGCCATTCTGACCAGTGTGAAGTGGTATCTCATTGTAGTTTTAATTTACATTTCTCTGATGGCTAGTGATATTGAGCATCTTTTCATGTGTCTCTGATCCTCTGTATGTCCTCCTTGGAGAACTGTCTGTCCAAGTCCTTTCCCCACTTTTTCATTGGGTTCCTTATCTTCTTAGAGTGGATTCATGTAAATTCTTTGTATATTTTGGAGATTAAACCCTTGTCTGAGGTACCATTGGCAAATATGTTTTCCCATACGGTTGGCTCTCTTTTTATTTTAATGTTGTTTCCTTTAGCCATGCAGAAGCTTTTAATTTTGATGAGATCCCATTTGTTTATTCTTTACTTTCTATCCCTTGCTCTAGGGAACATATCAGTAAAAATGTTGCTGCATGTGATATCTGAGATTTTCCTGCTTATGTTCTCCTCTATGACTTTAATGGTGTTCTGGCTTATATTTAAGTCTTTTATCCATCTTGAATTTATTTTTGTATATGGTGTAAGTTGGTGCTCGAGTTTCATTTTTTTGCAGGTAGCTGTCCAGTTCTCCCAACACCATTTGTTGAAGATGCTATTTTTACTCCATTTTATGTTGTTGCCCCCTTTGTCAAATATTAATTGACCGTAGAGACTTGGGTTTATTTCTGGGCTCTCTGTTGTGTTCCATTGGTAAACGTGCCTATTTTTTCTGCCAGTACCAGGCTGTTTTGATTACAGTGACCTTGTAATACAGCTTGGTATCAGGTATTGTGATCCCTCCTACCTTGTTTTTCTTCCTCAAAATTGCAGCTGCTATTTGGGGTCGTTTATGGTTCCATATAAATTTTTGAAGTGTTTGTTCTATGTCTGTGAAATATGCCTTTGGTACTTTAATAGGTATTGTATTGAATCTGTAAATTGCTTTGGGTAGTATGGACATTTTGATGATACTGATTCTTCCAAACCATGAACACTGTATATGTTTCCATTTGTTTGTATCTTCCTTGATTTCATTCTTCACTGTTGTGTAGTTTTCTGCATACAGGTCTTTTATCTCCTTGGTTAGGATTATTTCTAGGTATTTTATTTTTCTTTTTGCTATATCGAATGGGATTTTTTCTTGATTTCTGCTTCTGCAGTTTCATTGTTGGTATACAAAAATGCCTTTGATTTATGGATATTGACTTTGTATCCCACTGTTTTGCTGAATTCATTTATTAGGTTGAGCAGTTTTGGGGTGGAGTCTATAGGATTTAGCATGTGTACTATCATATCGTCTGCAAACAGTGACAGTTTTGTTTCCTCCTTTCTGATTTGGATGCCTTTTATTTCATTTTCTTGTCTGATTTCTGTGGCTAAAACTTCCAACACTATATTGAATAGAAGTGATGAAAGTGGACAACCTTGTCTTGTTCCTGATCTTAGTGAAAAAGCTTTCAGTTTTTTGTCCATTGAGTATGATGTTGGCTGTAGGTCTCTCATATATGGCCTTTATTATGTTGAGGAATGCTCCCTCTATTCCCACTTTGCCATTTTTATTATAAATGGGTGCTGTACATTGTCAAATGCTTTTTCCACATTTATTTATATGATCATGTGATTTTTGTCTTTGCTTTTCTTAATGTGATTATTATATTTACTGATTTGTGAATGTTGAACCATGCTTGCATCCCTGGGATGAATCCCATTTGGTCATGGTTTATGATCTTTTTAATGTATTGTTGGATGCGATATGCCAATATTTTGTTGAGGATTTTAGCATCTATGTTCATCAGGCATAATGGCCTGATGTTTTCTTTCTTTGTTGTGTCTTTCTCTGGCTTAGGGATTAAGATGACGCTGGCTTCATAAAAAGAGATTGGGAGTCTTCCATCACTTTGGATTTTTTGGAATAGTCTGTGAAGGATAGGGGTTAGCTCTTCCTTAAATGCTCTGTAGAATTCTGTGAAATTATCTGGTCCAGGGCTTTTGTGGGTCAGGAGCTGGTTGATTACAGCTTCAATTTCATCAGCTGTTATTGGTCTGTTCAGGCTTTCTGCTTCTTCTTCACTGAGTTTTGGAATATCATATTTTTCTAGAAATTTGTCAATTTAACCTAGGTTTTCAAATTTGTTGGCTTATAGCTCTTCATAGTAATTTCTTACAATCCTTTATATTTCTGTGGTGGCAGTTGTAATGTCTCCTCTTTCATTTCTGATTGTGCTTATTTGGGTCCTCTCTCTCTTTTTCTTCATGAGCCTGCTTAAAGGCTTATTGATTTTGTATACGTTTTCAAAAAGCCAGCTCTTGGATTCATTAATCCTTAGGATTGTGCTTTTAGTCTCTATGTCATTTAATTCTTCTCTGATCTTGGTTATTTCCTTCCTCCTACTAGCTCTGGGCTGTCTCTGTTGTTGTTCCTCGAGTTCTTGTAGGCATAAGGTATGCTTGTATTGCTATGAACTTCCCTCTGAGGACTGCTTTTGGTGTGTCTCATAAGTTTTGGGTTGTTGTGAGATCATTTTCATTTGTTTCCAGAAACTTTGATTTCTTCCTGAATTTCATTCTTGGCCCATTTATTGTTTAATGGCATGCTATTCAGTCTCCATGATTTTGAGTATGTTGGGTTTTTTTCTTTGGGGTTGGTTTCTAGTTTCAGTTCCTTGTGGCTGGAGAAAATGTTTGGTATAATTTCAATTTTCTTGAATTTTTTGAGGCTTGTTTTGTGTCCTATCATGTGGCCTATCATGTGTGTCCTATCATGTGGAACATTTTAAAATGTTCCACATGCATTTGAAAAGAATGTGTATTTAGCTTCTTTGTGATGAAGGGCTCTATATACATCAGTTAAGTCCATTTCATCTAGGGCATTGTTCAATGCCACAATATCTTTGTTGCTATTTTGTTTGGAAGATCTGTTCATTTCTGACAGTGGGGTGTTAAAATCCCCTATTATAATTGTGTTGCTGTCAATATCCTTCTTGAAGTCCTCTAAGATTTTCTTTATATATTTGGGTGCTCCTATGGTGGGTGCATATTTATTTATAATGTTTATGTCTTCTTGGGGGATTCTTCCCTTGAGTATTATGAGTTGACCTTCTAGGTCTCTCTTTATGGCTCTTTTTTGAAGTCTATTTGGTCTGATATGAGTATTGCTACCCCAGCTTTTTTTTTTTTTTCTGTCCATTTCCTTGGAGAATTTGTTTCCAGCCCTTCACTTTCTGTCTGTGTAGGTCTTTTGTCCTGAGGTGGATCTCTTGTAGGCATGATATTGTGGGTCATGCTTTCTTATCCATTCAGCTATTCTGTGTCTTTTAATTGGAGTATATAATCCATTTATGTTTAAGATTATTTTTGATAGGTACTTATTCATTATCATTTTTGAACCTATTTTCCTCTCTGTCTCTGTCTTTTCCTTCATGTCCTTACAGCAGTCCCTTTAGCATCTCTTGCCAAGCTCGTTTGGTAGAGGTGTATTCTTTTCTTTTCACTTCTTTTGTCTTGGAAGCTCTTTATTTGGCCTTCTATCTTGATTGAGAGTCTTGCTAGGTAAAGAAGCCTAGGTTTCTGGCCTCTGGTTCTCATTACTTGGAATATTTCTTGCCATTCTCTTTTGGCTTGGAGTATTTCCATTGAGAAGTCAGCAGCTAACCTTATTGGGGCTCCCTTGTATGTTACTTCCTTCCTCTCCCTTGCTGCCTTTAAGATTCTCTCTTTGTCTTGGAATTTGGCATTTGAATTATGATGTGTCTTGAAGTGGGCCTCTTTGGGTTCCTCTAGATTTAGACTCTCTGTGTTTCCTGGATTTGTGTGATTTTTTTCTCTCATCAAATTAGGGTAGTTTTCCATTATTACTTTTTCAAATATGTTTTCTATCCCTTGTTCTTCTTCTTCTCCTTCTGGTATCCTTATTATATGGATATTATTATGTTTAATATTGTCTTGCATTTCTTCTAATCCCTCTTCATTCTTTGCGAGCCTCTTTTCCTTTTCTTACTCTTTATGGGTGTTTTTTTTCTATTTTGTCCTCCAACTTGCTGATCTGATCTTCTGCTTCATCAATCCTGCCTTTGATTCCTTCCACTGTGTTTTTCAGTTCAGAAATTGTATTCTTCATTTCCTCTTGGCGCTTCTTTATGTTTTCTATTTCTTTTTCATGTTGATATAGTTTGCAGTGAGTTCATTGTAGTTCCCCCGTAGTTTCTAGTAACTTACCATGAGCTTATGGAACTTCCTGATAACCAGTTCTTTGAATTCTATACCTGAAAGCTGACTTGCCTCCATTTCATTTAGCATTCTTTCTGAGGCTTCCTCCTTTCCTTTCATTTGGGGATTGTTTCTTTGTCTTCTCATTGTTTGTGAGACTCTTCTTTTTAGCTTCAGCTTCTTAAATGAATTTGTTCTGGCTCCCAGTGTTTATGGTGTGAACTTCTGTGGTAGAATACCTGTGAGATTCAGTGGTGCAGTCTCCTTGGGGTATCCTGGTGTTCTCCACTTCTACCTACTCTTTTTTGTGATCAGTTTAAGGGCGAGGCAAAATGATTTAAGACAGCAGGGAAGTATTCTATGATATTTACAGTAGGAGCCGGTATAGAAGAGATAGGAGATCTTTTGGCTATGTATAGTGTTAACCGTGATCTTCAATCCAACTAGCCACTTTTTAGAATGGATGGGGATAAGATAAGACTCTTGTTGGGGAGGGAAGGGGTTGTGAGTTGGATCTAGAAAGCAGTGAGGTTGTGTAAGGTCAGATTGTGGGTTAAGGTGAGAGTAAAGATTGTAAATAGATGTAGTGTGTGAGAGAATAAAGTTAACCTCTACAACAATAGAGTTCAGGAGACTGTGACATTGGCTAAAATCCAGGAAGGGTGCTGTGAAGTATTTACAAATGTGTGGAACAGCAATTATTTAGAATAATATTAGAGCAATACTCATATGTCAGAATCTATGTGATCTGAATAACATGAATAGGGGTATAGGACTTTGAGTAGTGTGCTGATGGAACACAAGCCACGTGAAGGACAGTAAATTAGCAGTGCATTGTGGAAGAGGGAACAGGGGAAACCTGTCAAATGGTACAATATAACCCGCCAAGCAAAGAAGACTATACAGAAAGAAAGGGAATACAAAAATACTATTAAAATAAAAGATGTAAGAATAACTTTAAAAATAATAATAATACAAGTATGCAGTAATTTGTAGTTTCCCTGCAATAGCAGTGTGAAAATTGTCTCACTGTCTCAGCTCTTGGGTGCCCCCTCTTTGAGTTCACCGCAGGTCCTTTCACAGTTCCAAGTTTTCTTTTCACTTGTGGGTATTAAAAAAAAAAGGCAGGAGAAGGGAGAAAAAAGAGATAAAATTGGAATGAAAGGATGAAGAACTAAAACAAGAGAGAAGAAAGAGAGGAAAAAGAAATTGAAAGATAAAACAGTAATAAAAAGTTAAAAAATAAAAAAATACTTAAAAATAAAATAGCATTTAAAAAAAAACACATCTTGTTGGTTTCCAACTGGCCAAACCAGTTTTTCTGGTCTTGCCGGCTGCAGGAGGCTGAGGGGTGATTGCTGTGGCATTTCTCCCTTCCCGATGTTTACTCAGCCTGTCTTGCAAGCACTGTCCCCAGAGGTAGTCTGGCTCCTTTCCACAATATCTTAGATGGGGAATCCGAGTTTTCTTCAGAGTGCTTTTTCCCCTGGGACTATCGCTGTAGGCTGGGGTGCAGGGGCGCTTGCTTGGCTAGGCTGCCTCAGTCCCACAGGTTTGGGCACAAACCCTTCCCAGTGCTATGGGGAAATGCAGCACCTTCCAGGTAACCTTGGGGTCTCTACACGGCTGGGTGGGGAGTCTCTGTGGGGCTGTCACAGCAGATTCCCCAAAGAGTCCCACTGTTTGATAAATTCCTCCTACTCAAGCCTGCTGACCCATGTAGCCCAATTCTCCAGCCAGACCGATGACTATCGGGGTCAGTGCCCATCACTGCAAGACTCAGCTCTCCTGAACTGGCGACCACAGACTCTGTGGCGGGCCTTCTGCTTGCAAGGAGTCTGTGGTAGACAGGGAGCCAGTGCTGGGCACCAAGCCTGGGGCTACAGCTGCCCTGATCTCCATGGTGGTCCCCGGGACCTTACTGTCCTGAAATATCCTTCTTACCATCTGGTTTTTCAGTGTCCACTACAATTTTTTGACTCTTATTTTCAAATACGCTGGGGTACTGTTGGCTATCTGCTCTGTTCCTCTGTGGATTGGCCAGATTTTCCTCCTGTGTGTAGGGGGAAGTGAAATCTGCTCCCTCCTAGTCCATCACCATATTCCCTCCCTCCCAATGTATATTTTATACTTACAGGACATCCTATTCAAAATAGCCACCTTTAAAGGACTCAATATCCACATGTGGACAGTGCACCACAGGTCAACATTGAATAAAGTTGATGTTGTACCCAAGAAGAGCTCTACAAATTTTCACTAGGGTTCAAAGAATATTCATTGTAACCATGTCACAATAAAAATTTTAATGAAAACAATATGAATTTCCATAAACAGTAGAATGGGCTTATGAACTGTAGTATATTCATATCACACAACAAAATAGAGCATGAAAATAAAGAGCTGGGACCATACTTAACATCGAAGTGTATTGTGTGGTAAAACCCATTTATGTCAAAGAATACATAAAGTACGATATCCACTGAGGTAAAGTTCAAAAACCTCTAAAGCAATATTGTTTATTCCTTCTGCACTGAAACAGATTAAAGGCGTACAAAAATGATAAACATCAATTTTGAGGAATAGTGTTTATCAAGAAGGGAAGAAAAAATGATCTAGGAAATGGACCCTGAGGATTTGAATGATATTGATCACTTTGCCTAAACAAACTAGTATATGTACTTGTACTTGTCATATTACTCTGTATACTTATTGCATATTTAAAGTAAAGTTGACCATTAACCAACACAGGTGTGAGAAGTGCCACCTCCATGCATGGTTGAAAATCCTCAGATAACTTTTGACTCTTTGAAAACTTAACTACAAATAAGCTACTCTGACCAGAGCCTTTACTGATAATATAAAGTCAATTAACATACACTTTATATGTTATATGAATTATATGCTGTACTCTTACAATAAAGTAAGCTAGAGAAGAGAAAATTATAAGAAAAATTCATTCACACTATTTATTGAAAAATTCATGTATAAGTGGACCCATACAGTTCAAAACCAAAGACATTGAAATAAAAAACAGGCTGACAGTAACCAGAGGGGAGAGGGGAGGGAATTTCACAGGAAAAGGGGAAGGGGTCATAGGAACAAATGTAAAGGACACATGGACAAAAACTGGGGGGTGGGGTGGAAATGGGAGGGAGGTGGAGAGCAGTGGCGGGGTGTGGACTGGGATGGGAGTAAAAGACAGAAAACTGTACTTGAACAATAATTAAAATAAAAATTGAAAAACAAAGAAAACATATTTTTCAAGGTCAAAACTGTAACTAAGAATGTTTGCTGAAAGTCAATAGTGGATAGTACACTCCAGAGTGTCTAATTTTCTAGTCAATGAAAATAAGACATACTCATGGATGTGGAGTGGGTGGGGGTTCCTGTTTTATTTTCATAGTGAATAGACATCTAAATTGTTTCTGAAAGGAAAGCTCAGTCTGTCTCCACATTTTCTGCACTGCCTCTTTTGTAGTCAAGTTTGGTCCCTGTATGTCTTAGGAGAGCTATAATTCTTAGTAGCAGGAACACCTAGCCCAAGGCTAGAGGTGAGGAAGAGCACAAAGCATCCAAACTGGGAGACGCCCTGAATGAAGAGCTCAGCATCTGCTTTCCTTGGGTGCATATGCACCCAGGATTTGTGGTCAACTCAGGTGAGGATCTCATGACTTCTTGCCCCAGCCAAATCTTAGCAAATGGTTTTCTGACTTGGATTGTGTTAGGATTTCTAGCTTGGACAAAGTGGCAAACACATACACAAAGCTGACACACCACATCAATGTAAGTGCATTGTCACAGCCACCAGAGTGAAAGTCACCAAAAAGCAAAGTTAGGTTGTTGCTTTCTCAAATGTCACCATTTAAAGAAATGTATACCAAAGTAAAATAAAATAAAACCATGTCAATCTGGAAAATCAGTCACTGCTCTTATACTGCTTCAAAAAAAACTCCTACCAAAAGCCAGATAAAAGGACATTATTATTTAAAAAAATTATATAGGGATTTTTCCCTATGATAGTATAGTTTTGTATAATATCATTGTCTCTTGTGAGTAATAAAGTATAATCTATTGTGCCATATCCTTTCTACAGAATATTATACTCTAATGTAACAGGCCACATGTATATTCTACAACAGAATTGTTTTGCAAATTTACCTAATTATAAAAATCACCTGGGGCTATTGTGAAACCTTTTCTCCCCAGCCCTTCCCAATGCCTACTGAGTTAGAATTTCATGGGCAGGGCTTCATCTTTTATGACAGTGGGTCCCTAAATGTGGTATCCAGGTCAGCAGCAGCAGCATCACCTGGGAACTGTTCAAAATGCAAATTAGCACATTCCACTCCAGATTTGTTGAATCAGAAACAGGGGCATGGGGTTCAGCAATCTGTGTTGTAATAAGCCCTCCAGGTTTTTCTGAAGTCTCTAAAGTTTGAGAACCAATGGCCTTGAGCCTGGTTATTCCATGTATGCTAGAAGGACCTCAGCATCAGCATCAGTTGGGAGCTCATTAGAAATACCAAAAACTCTGGTCGCACTCGACTCCTGCTGAAACAGTTAGCATTTAACAGCACAGCATCCTCAGGTGTTTCATTTGATCACTGAACTCAGAGAACCACTCTTCTATGAGCAATGAGTTGGCATCAACCTGCCTGGGTCTGAAGCATAGCTATACTTCTTATTGGACTTGTGACTTTAAGCAAGGTGTTTGATGTCTCCATCCTGCCACATGACCATAATGGTAACACCTCTCGTAATCCTCAAAGGATTGTTCTGAAGAAATGAGATGGTACACATGTCATGCTTAGCACATAGCAGACACTCAATCAGTAGTAGCTATGGTTATTTCCTAATCAGCTTGTAAAAAGTACTCACTTATTGAACACAGAGAAGATAGCCACAAAGGAAAATAAGGTTTTCAAGATATAACCACATAATTTACGCTACAAATGCATGAGCCTAAAATAGTGATGTACTTGATTATGAGAAGCCTAAAACACAACTAGACAGTAACTGCAGAAAAAATCTTGGAGCACAGCGCTCTCATGAACAGGTTTTTCCCATTCATGGGTCTTTGAAGCTTTGGCCAGGTGGAAAGAAGGTGGGTGATGATCAAGTGCATAAATTACTTTTGGTCTCAACTTACTTTTCAAATAGGAAAGTAAAGTGAAGCTCTAGGTTTTTCCCCCTTTCAGTTACCCTGACCAGGGTGTGAAAATTAATTGTTTCTCATTTGAGTACTCTCAGTCCTTTTATGTTAGGCTTGCAGCTCTCACAGGTATAAAAACAATTAAAAGCAGGTGGTAGGTGGTAGGTGGTAGTGAGTGGGGCAAGGGAGAGTGGTAGAGGGAAGATGGAGACAACTATAGTTGAACAAACACAAAAATTTAAAAAACTAATATACAGAAAACCAATTATTACATTAATATGTTTCCTTGCCAATGTGAATGGTTAGAATAACTGTTTTTTATACATTTAAAAATATGATCTGATATTTCAGGGCATCCATATTCTTCTTTAGTTTTGAAGTAACCCTGCTCTATTACCAATATCGTTTGCTTTCTGCATTATTTGCAAGAAATGAGATTAGGATGACTTAGTGTTTTTAATGGAAACATGAAGTCTGATTAATGACACAACCTGCCCTTGCAGCATCAGGAGCTCCCAGTGATGGCAAGTCCCTCCGGGAATGGGATTTATGAATTATCTGCTGCTGAAAAGACAACAGAGGGGACACAAGCCATTGTTGTCTTTTTGGGACTTTTTTTTGGTGACACATTAAAAATAGCTATTAAAAATAAACTTTTCTGGTGTCATGGCACAAGATATTTTAAATAGGCATGTATATAGATTTTTAAAGGCAATAACTACTAAAATGAGTCATATTTTCTCATTTAAAATTCTGTCAGAAACAGAGTAGTAATCAAGGAGAAATGTTTTCATTATGGGTGAAGTGACTTGGCCTGATGATTTTTCTCAGCTTATCTCCTTATATTTATAAAGTTCTAGCAAAAGCTTTTAAAATTAACCTTGCTCATCCCATTGCCTTTTCTTGATCAGTCCCCCCTTTCTATTGGTAATTGATTGCAACCTACACCTCACATGTGGGAGGAAAGCAATAATAGCTTCATTCCTTAAAAATGTAGGTCTGAGACCCCCTCAGTGTTCCTGCCTAGGGACTTTTTATATTATTTATCATCTCAAGTGAGAACTTCAAAATGAATCTTCTTGTATTTAAAGTAGACTGTTATAAGGCTTTTGGTTTATCAGTTCTTCTTAATTTTATTGGGTTTGATATTCAAGTCCATACAAATGTCTACACATACTATCAATACCTTAACAATTTTTAGATATTGGTTATTTACAATAGAAACAATTTACCCCATACCTTTTTTCCCACAGTTTTTCTACTGTTATCAATCAATAATGATTTTTTCCTAGTAAAAACACATGTTTTTATATTAAAATCTCCATGGTTCAATAATTTTAAGACAAAATACTAAAAATGATATTTGTATTAATTAAATATTTATTTATAAATAATTGCCTATGTCTGATAGTTTGTGTAGAGTACAGAATTTTGCTACCACAGAGAAGGGGGAAAGGAGTTAACAGCCTAGCTTTATTACTTTATTACAATTTTGATAGTATCGAGATTACTTATTATTCAAATACTTCATAAACCAAAGCACGGGATGCTATATAGGAGGTTTTGTCATAGAAAAGGACTTGTACTGAGCAGCTGTGCCTTATAAAGTTAGTCATTGCCTTTCCCCCACCACTTCTTTACTTTATCTGCAAGCTCTGGTTGGTTGTTTTCCATCATCTAATCCATACCTGGCCACTTTGGAATTTTATTTGTTAAGAGTAACTTCTGGATAAGATTTTATGTATATCCTGATCTCAAACATGAACTCCAGCACTTCCCCTCCTGCTTCATTTGGGGGCATGTGCAGATTATAAACTTGGTGAATGGTGCTGTAAGAAGTTCCTTATGAGGAATGCAATCATTTGAACTAGGTTGCTGTTCTGAGCTAACAAAGATAACCTTTTAAACTGATTTGTGGGATACTCTGTCTTATTATTTCCCCATCTTCAATACAATCTTGTTTTTGACCCCCATGATATCGGCATTGCAGCTACCCCCATACATATGGCCACCAGAACGTAGCAAAGGGAAATGGGTAAGTGATTAAATTCTTCACCACTGAAAGCTTTCAACTCATCGATGTTCAAAAATAAGTTGAAGATTCTAGCACAGACTGCTCAGAACCTAGCAAATTTATGTGCCATTCACCAAGGAAACACACAGACCGATTTTCAGCTATGCCCTCTTCAGAAATTCATGGAGGGTCCAGTTTTAAGAGAAAATGGACCCAAGGTCTTCTCTTTATGGTCCTCAGGCTGTCATTCAATTAATGAAAAAGTTATAACAATAGTTCATAACTATTCCTTATCATTGAAGCAATGTGCAAAGGCGGCTTGGATGCAAAAGAACTGGGAGAAATTGAACCTGATGGGTGGAGTTATATAAATATCCTCTGTGCTTCTTAACTATCCCCTTTCTACAAGGCAGTACCATGGCATCTGCTCCCAAACTGTTCCCATCCTGTTCAAAAACTGACCTGCATATATATTGGGCTTAATGACCAAATGTTTAAAAATTCATTGCATAAGAACAGCTGAAAGCAGTTGATTGGTTTGAACTTTATTGTATGCACCTTGCTTCCCAGACTGCAGTAAAGAAGAAGGTCAGCTGGTAAACATTTGGGCATTTAAAAATAAGAGGCCCTAGTTTCCCCAATACCCTGTGTCTTTTCTTTACCCACAACATTAGGCCTACTAAGTTCTCTGTGCTGAGCTGTTCTCTGTTTGATTTGTCTGTCCATCCTGATACACAGTGGTTAAACAGGTCTGGAGAAGCAGTTGCCTGCTAACTCCTGTGAGACCTCCGCCCTGAGACGATTTTTTTT